>JXSR01S010668.1:13933-24184 GCA_000969725.1 Ophiothrix spiculata
TAGGTAGATAGCACCCATTGATGAAGTCATCTTAGGTAGATAGCACCCATTGATGAAGTCATCTTAGGTATATAGCACCCATTGATGAAGTCATCGTAGGTAGATAGCACCCACTGATGAAGTCATCTTAGGTAGATAGCACCAATTGATGAAGTCATCGTAGGTAGATAGCACCAATTGATGAAGTCATCGTAGGTAGATAGCACCCCTTGATGAAGTCATCTTATGTAGATTGCACCCATGGATGAAGTCATCTTAGGTAGATAGCACCCATTGATAAAGTCATCGTAGGTAGATAGCACCCATTGATGAAGTCATCTTAGGTATGAAGTCATCTTAGGTAGATAGCACCCATTAATGAACTTCATCTTATAGGTAGATAGCACACACTGATAAAGTCATCGTAGGTAGATAGCACCCACTGATAAAGTCGTAGATAGCACACATTAATGAAGTCATCTTAGGTAGATAGCACCTATTGATGAAGTCATCTTAGGTAGATAGCACCCATTAATGAACTTCATCTTAGGTAGATAGCACCCACTGATAAAGTCGTAGATAGCACACATTAATGAAGTCATCTTAGGTAGATAGCACCCATTGATGAAGTCATCAAAAGGCTCTGTGTGACACATCACCGTATAGAGCCAAACGTACGCATAACGTACATAATCCCACTATCATTTGGTTTATACAAACATTTTTTTCGCCATGTGTTCGTTAGAAGTACGCTCAATACGTTACGGTTTGTCCGTTATATATACGTTCAAGTCGTTATCCATACAGTGTTGGTCCGTTTGGCACACGTTCTGTATGTGAAGTCATCTTATGTCGGTAGCTCACATTGACGAAGTCATCTTAGATAGATAGCACCCATTAATGACGTCATCTTAAGCAGATAACGCCCATTGATGAAGTCATGAAGTCATTTTATGTAACGACCATTGATAAAGTCATCTTAGGTAGATAGCACCCATTGATAAAGTCATCTTAGATAGATAGCACCCATTGATAAAGTCATCTTAATTCTTAACCAATTTATGAAGTCTTCTTATGTATAGCGCCCTTTGATAACGTCATCTTAGATGGCATCAATTGATAAAATCTTCTTCATGAACATGATGAAGGTGGATGACGTTCAGTGGTATTGAATATTGATTTGAAGACAAACGTCGGTTTTATAATTAAAACTGTGTGTCCCCCGGTGAAATAAACAATTTGATCTCGAACGTCGCCAATGATCAAAAATGGCAAACCAATAAAACTCATTAATCTGATTATTCCGGACAATTTACACACACTTAATGCGGCTCGTTTGGTGAAATTGATACTTTATAAATTCCATTCAATCCATGATTGTCGTCATCATCATTTTCGATAAAAGTTTACAATTATTTACCGATTATCATATTAAAGATGATCAGTTTAAACGTGTTTATTTGATGACAAATCGATTATTCAAGCTATTTCAAACCAGCCGTATGTGGCCAAACAAACTTTACAGCGAAATGAAGCGAATCGCCCGGCTCCGTATACTTCATAAAACACGACATCGTTCTTCCATTTTGCATTAATTGACCAAAATTGTTACAGTTTAATAAGTTTCCTCTTGCAAACTAATCTCTACTTTATACGTTAAGTCTATCCGTTTGGGCATGGTAAGTGATAATTAAATATTACTTTATCATATTTATTAATATTGTTCAGTTATGACATGCAGACGATTTTATAATCATGATTTAGATTTAGGCGTGTTTAACGAATTTATTAACAATTTATTTAACCTCATATTAACACTTCTTATTTTGCGTTTTCACCCGTTAATGAAGTCATCTTAGGTAGATAGCACCCATTGATGAAGTCATCTTAGGTAGATAGCACCCATTGATGAAGCCATCTTAGGCAGATAGCACCCATTGATGAAGTCATCTTAGGATGGCACCCATTGATGAAGTCATCTTAGGTATTATAGATAGCACCCTTTGATGAAGTCATCTTAGGTAGATAGCACCCATTGATGATGAAGTCATCTTAGGTATTATAGATAGCACCCTTTGATGAAGTCATCTTAGGTAGATAGCACCCATTGATGAAGTCATCTTACGTAGATAGCACCCATTGATGAAGTCATCTTAGGCAGATAGCACCCATTGATGAAGTTATCTTGGATAGATAACACCCATTGATGACATCCGGGGTAAATGGCACCCATTGATGAAGTCATCTCAGGTAGATAGCTTTTAACTTTTAACTTTTATTAGGGTTTTACGGCACATCAACACTTCTGTGTTATTTACTGTCAAAACAGGTTTTTTCCATAAAATTTCAATAACAAAAAAAATTATTATTAACGTCTTCACTTGTATTAAAGTCCTTCCGATGTCTGTTCCTTTATCGTGAGTTCTTTGAACACTAGAATTTTCCAATAATTGTTCTTTCAAATAACAGTCACTACAGATATGTACAAAGTCTATACAGTCGATAAGATATTGTTTCAAACATCTTCATCAATATTAATCAACTATAGTCTCTACAGTACCATGAGTACAGTCGATAAGAATACTTCAAACATCTTAATCAGTATCAGTCGATCCAACAATGATGCCATCAACAACAGACTGTACATTCAATACGGTATTAGCTTCGACACTCCAACGTCTGTTCCTTTATCTCGAGTTATTTCAACAATAGATACAACAAGATCCCTTCTCTCAACAAATGTCGACAAGAATGTTTCATCAGCATTAGTCATTCCAACAACAATGATATCCATATCTGAACTTTCGATATTATCTTCGGCCACTTCGTTCAACAGTAGAAATTGATGTATACATTAAAAGTCCCTTTAAAACTATATACAACCAACATTGTTTTCAACAACATTGGTCCCCTTTTAGTCGCCTCTTACGACTTGAAGGGGATACATCGGGCCTATTCTACAACCCCGGACCCGCACGGGGCCTTAGGTAGACATATGGTAGATAGCACTCATTGATGAAGTCATCTTAGGTAGATAGCACCTATTGATGAAGTCATCTTAGGTAGAAAGCATCCATTGATGAAGTTATCTTAGGTAGAAAGCATCCATTGATGAAGTTATCTTGGGTAGATAACACCTATAAGTTGATGAAGTCACTGGCATAACAACCGGGGGCAGGGTGGCAAACTGCCCACCCTGAAGGCTCTCAAGGGGAAAAATAAAGGGATGGGAAAGGGGGAAAAGAAAGAGAAAAGAGGGAGAAAAGGGAAAAGGAAAGAGGAGGAGAAGGAACAGGGAAAGGAGAAAACGAGGGAGAAAAGAGAACAGAAAAAAGGTCAGAAAAGAAAAGGGGAAATAGAAAGGTGAAGAAAAAATAATAAGAGAAGAAGGGGAAGGGAAATGGAGGACAGAAAGAAGAGTTTAAAAGGTAGGGAAAAGACTTAGCTTAAATACTACTAGCTAGAGATGCAAAGGGATATTAAGTTTCCGCGGGCGCCACATTAGGGTGAGGGGCGCTGAAATCAGAGGAGGGCGGTCGTGGCAACTGTTACTGGTTGCCGGACGGTATGCGGTATCGGCTAGCCGATCCCCGGTGACGTCATGTCCTATACCGCCTCTGGCGTGAAGCCGTTAGGATTCATGGAAAAATACTATTTCCGGGATGATCACTAAAATTATTTTCGTAATCGGTAAAAAAATATGATAACATAATAAAAAGTGGGGTTCACGCGTGAACCCAAGCGGATTTGAAACGACATAATTATGTTGATTACTATAAGAACACTTTTGTATTTTTTTGAGTAAAGGTAAAAATATGATGATTTTTTTTTCTTCAATACGTGAGTCACGTGCACGTGACCCAATAGAAATACACGTAAATCGTACCCTAAATTTGCGTTTTAGAAATCCCTCGTCCCTAAATCTAGTGGATGCTATTTATCGTGTCCGCCACCGCCTGGCTGAAATGACAATATGGTAAATGAGAGCTCTCTAGTGGCTCAAAAGCGCCAGAAACCGAAAGCTTCCGGGGATACGCCCTTGGACACCCCTACTTTAACATCTTGGTCTTTTTTCCCCCTCTCTCCAGTCACAAACCTTGCCCCCTCCACACCCAATCCCCCCCACGTTCAATATAGCGCCCCCTCCACACCAGATCCTCTCCCACGTTCAATATAGCGCCCCCTCCACAACCAATCCCCTCCCCCGTTCAATATAGCGCCCCCTCCACACCCAATCCCCTCCCCCGTTCAATATAGCGCCCCCTCCACACCCAATCCCCTCCCACGTTCAATATAGCGCCCCCTCCACACCCTCCATCCCCTCCCACGTTCAATATAGCGACCTATTTCCCCCCTTTTTGATAATTAAGATGTAAAGTGTCAAAAAAATTCATTAAACATGTGTACATTTTTAAAATAAAAGCCATAGTTTTGCAACAATTTCTTGATAGCTTCCAAAGGTGAAGTAATCTTGGTAGATAACACCCATAGCACCCAACTTGATTTTCTTTTAATGGGCGTACGTTTTGAGTGTAACAAATTGGTTTTAGGTAAAAACAAAACGCGTACAAAAACGGACACCCTGAATTAATATTTCCAGCCTTTACTTGTTTCACAGTAGCGAGTGTATTAATTGAAAAAAAAAATTGCATGTTTATGATTATAATCATCGCCGACGGACATTATTATGTCTGATTCGCTTTACATTGCCTGAAGTTAATCTGCAAAAACATTTGTTCAAATCATATGTTATTTATATGACATCCATTTGTTTCAACCTTAGCATAGATGTAAGCTTGATGATAAAGACAAAACAATCAATTGCTACTCAAATCTTATTATTTTGCTGTCTTTAATATATGATTTTAAGTGCATTTATTATGTCCCCGTTACCAGTTGGAAGGCCTTAGGGTGTTTATTAAGAGATGGTATCTTCAACATGTTCAAAGTAAATTTTGTACATAGATCTATCTCCAATATTTGTATTCATAATCAAACATGTATTATTTTATACTTTTTAGGCTCATTCCAGTGAAAACTAAACCTTTTTTATTTCAAGCAAAAAAATCGGCTTTTTTATTCAAGGTATATATATATGAGCAGGTTTTTTTCAGTCATACGTTTGTTGCTCGGTACGTGAAAAGAATTTTCTAATCAGAAATTTTGATTTTTTTTTTCTATCCGTGCATGAATGAGCTCATGTTTTGATTCAAAAATGTCACAAACGTTACCAAATAGTTACACCAAAATGTCACAAACGTTGTCAGACGTTACCAAACGAATCATTGCATAAACAGAAATCCTGACGAGAAAATTCCCTGCCACTTCAGTAAACTATTTGTTAATATAAGAATGAAAGTTCATCTGTGTTGGTATTCATCATAAATTGAATATTTAAACCTTTGATCACAACACAAAATTATAACATACCTCGAATCTGGGTTGCCAGTCTCCCGATGAAGCTTGGAGTTACAAGCGAAAATTCGAGGTATGTCATAATTTTGTGTTGTGATCAAAGGTTTAAATCTTCAATTTATTTGTTAATATGTTACCCATCATCTGTGAAAAGTGCAATAAAAAATTCGCTAACATGTCAGAGAAATTTTACTTTGAAGTCATTTGGAGCACACACACAAAAAAAACATTTCCGTGCGATGTCACAAACGTTACCGAACGTTACATGAACTTTATTCAGTATCTTTGTAATTATTTTAATCTTTAAACACCAACATGTCTTTATCCCACCAGTGAGCACCATTATCAACAACAAACTCGTTGATATTATTTTTATGATAGGTTCTGACATGTGACCATTCAAAAGTGAAATTTTCCAATTTTTCGGTCACAAACGTTGATAATATAATCGTGTTAACATTAGTAACAAAGACACTTAAAATATAGAACAAATTTCGTTTTCTTGCTAAAAATGAAAACTCAATAAGTTTTAAGTCTAAATCAAATCATTTATGGACATACACCGCAAGCCACGAGTCTTAGAATCAGTAAATCATATATCTTTTCTTCATAAACATAAAATACTAAAGAAAAGGTATACTAACAGAAAGGCTGTTGGTAAATTATAATCAGAAAAGATTCTTTCAAACTTCTATCAAAAACATAATTGACAGTCGGTAAAAAAAAAACACTGATCATCCAGAATTCGGACCTGGAACTTTGGCCATGCTATACCAACTTAGCTAGTGAGTCAGATGGGAAAGAACGGTCTGTCCCTCTACCATGTCTAACATAATCTAAAATATTTACATAAGAAGCGTATTAGTTATGTGATTTTTGAAGTCCCGAATTGAAAAGTTCAAAATTTGCAATCGGGTGCTATCTACCAAAGGTAGCTATATACTTTTAAATGACAAAATAAAGTGCTCTAAATAAGAAACTTGATTCCTTACGAAATTTTGCTACCTTGCTCGATAAGTGGGATATATATAGTTTCAGATAATTTTTGGAGGAAATATTGCACCTACGTCAAAGGAATTAAGTATCTATTCACATATTGTGCAACTATTTTGGTCTGATCATTGTTTCTAATTATATATTTTTACCATTAGTTTTAAATTTGCCATGCTGTTCTATATTTTAATCATATGATATGCCTATTTGTTATCTCAAAGAAACACGAGTTCAATCTCTCAAAACCATGTGCCTCATCTTATCTCGCTTGTCAATAGTGTCAAACTCAATTCAAAACACAGACAAGTTTTGAATTTGTGTAAGAAAATTATCAAATCGTAAAGATTACAATCAAATTATTCACAAATTTAATATAGGATGAGTCCATCGCATTTTATGCGTAAGAAGTGCCTTCATTTCATCGCTGTCTGATTTGAGTAGTCTCAAACAAAATGCTATCACAAGCAATCTTTTGCTTGATTACACGGCATAATCTGACCCTACATTAGCCGGGAAACAAACGGGGCAGATATACAGCTGTGCTCGTGCTGCCTGGGGACAATCACAAACTATTTATATAAAATAATTATAACACTGTGTGCCTGTCGGTCACTTAAAATGTTTAAGTACATGATTTATGGATATTTCACGGTGCTTTATCATATTTATGCAAATTTATATAATAACAAACACAATTGACATTTAATCCGTATTTGCATTATGAGTCTGGGGTGTCTTTATAATGAACTCCGTCTCTAGATGTTTCTTGATAGATATAAACTAAATACAAAATTAAAATAAATATAAGTCTAAATTTATTTTACGATAGATGTCATTGATAATGATGTAAAAGTCCTCATGTATATGTACATAGCCCAACTCTTCTCATAAAGACGTCCGAAAGCATCCACTTCATATTAAAACGCGTTCATCAATTATTGATAAAGTCATCTTTGATAGACAGCATTCATGAAGTCATCTTAGGTAGATAGCCCCCATTGGTGAAGTCATCTTAGGTAGATAGCACCCATTGATGAAGTCGTCTTAGGTAGATAGCACCCATTGGTGAAGACATCTTATGTAGATAGCACCCATTGATGAAGACATCTTATGTAGATAAAAAAAACTATAGCACCCATTGATGAAGTCATCTTAGGTATAGATAGCACCCATTGATGAAGTCATCTTAGGTAGATAGCACCCATTGATGAAGTCATCTTAGGAAGATAGCACCCATTGATGAAGTCATCTTAGGTAGATAGCACCCACTGATGAAGTCATCTTAGGTCACGAGATAGCACCCGTTGATGAAGTCATCCTAGGTATATAGCACCCATTGATGAAATCATCTTAGGTAGATAGCACCCATTGGTTCAGTCATCTTAGGTAGATAGCACCCGTTGATGCTATTAAGTCATGGTAGACAGCTAGCATCCATTGATGATGTCATCTTGAGTAGATAGCAACCATTAATAAAGTCATCTTAGGTAGATAGCACCCATTGATTAGATAGCACACATTATTGAAATCATCTTAGGTAGATAACACCCATTGATTAAGTCATCTTAGATTGCCCGACCATAGTTTATATTTAATATCAATGCCCACAATTTTCCAAGTTGACATAATTTCCGTTATTGATAGTCATTCTACATGTTCTAGCTAGATAGCAGCTATTGAAGTATTATCATTTCTCAGGACCAGAGAGCTTCGCGTTTGACTCCAATTGGAGTGTTGCGAAGTATCTAAGCAGAAGCATAAGCTGATGAAGTTATCTTTGGTAGATAGCATTTATTATTTTTATTTTAGGTAGATTGGCGAGAATGTATGTATCTTGTTAAGATAAGAATGTAACTTTATGTTCTGGATATCAAGATACATAAGATACATTAGAATATAGATCTTAATCACATCTGGGCATCCCGTAATCCCCGTAAAAGGCCAGCAAATAATGGCACATTGGCTTAAATCAAAACTTGATTGATTAAAACTGACGTTTCCCTGGAAACAAACCGTCTTTCTTGATGACAATAAATTGCTTGAATTATGAGACTGACATCAAATGATGAGCCGAACAGTCGTTGATGATTTCAGTGTTGTGATCACCGTGCGCATCGTTTCCGGATGGGTTTATCGTGTTTGGATGCTTCCGAAAAGGGGTTTAAGGATTGAAACGCAGACATTTGCAGATAGCATGGATAGCTTCCACCAATATTGCAAAATGACATGCATGCGTCTTAAAGAAGCATAGCGAGCTGGACGTACAGTAGGCTACATTATCCTGTATTGGGTACGATGGAATAAAGCGATGGCGGGGTCTTTTTGTTTTTCAGCTCGGTTTGTCCGTTGGGTATACACATTTTAAAATTATAAAATGCTGATATTTATTGCTCTCAAGCCCGTATGAGCCGTAAATGCCGGTAACTTCATTTTGCGGTACAGGTGAATATAGGCTACACGTCAAGGTAGAAATTTGTCGAAATTAATTTTTTGACAGATTCGCAATCCTCGGGCTTACTATAAAATACTAGCTCTGAGGAGCTTGATTTTAATTATAAAATACATATCGAGAAATACCAGGGTTAGGCCCAGAAATACTAGGATTACATTGAATGACATTTTAATAGATTTAAAATGATAACAGTTGGTCCTTTAGTAAATTTAAAATGATAACAGTTGGTCTTCAGACAATTCTATAGAGCAACTGTAGGCTATACAGAATTCTATCCTCCCGGAGTAAAAAATCAATTTGATACAAAATACCAGTATTTAGAAGAGCCAGATAGTAATCAGTGCTGTGTAATGGTATAGAAATGGTAGTATTACAAAAACATTTTCAGTTCTGAACCAGAGCTACAAAATACCAGCAAAGTTTCATTTCAAAAAATGATAGGAAATATGAAATAAGCTGCACATTTTTAAGACAATCAACAGAAAATATAATGCTTAATACTGATCTTTAAGCACGCGTTTATATCATGCGTGTTTGTGAACGGTACCTTAATAGGCCTAACATACATTGTATTTGTTTCAGTAACCTTTTACTTCGAAATCGACAGTCACGTTTTCTTTGTGATAATTTGTCTTCGATGTTCAAAGAAATGAGTAAGTGTTTATACAGACATGCCAGAATTGATTAAAGGGTGATTTATGAATACCATGGAGCATACGTAGAAGCTCATTTCATCAAGGGCAAGGACAAGTTTTTTTTCACATTCAACTTGATTTCTTTCTTCTTTTTTTTTTTTTAATTAGACATTTTTCAGAAGGTCGGTGGTGGACCGCCGTGAGTTAGTATACCATTTCCGTCGAAGGGTAGTCGTCGGTACATTTAGCTTGTTACCGATTCCGCAAAGGCCAACGAAAAACTGGCTATGGCCTCCAGGCCTCCATAATTGTTCCGTCACCTATTGCTATCTGGGTTACAAGTTCACTACAAAGTATAGGGCCTACTTTCGAGATGTATTTAATTGCCGCAAACTCAAGGTGCATTAATTGTTGCAATCTCGGTTTGTGTAATAATTACAATTTGCTGCAATCTCCAAGTGTATGCTGTGAATTTGTGTGAGGGTGGTTCAAACTCATGTGTTTTTTTATGATGTGGCGTGCCATACTTTTTTCCTACTCGGCAGACTACTCTTTGCAAATGCTATATGTGACCGTAGCGTATACCTTAGCTATAGTTAGTTAGTTAGTTAGTTAGTTAGTTAGTTAGTTAGTTAGATAGGTTAGTTAGGTTAGTTAGGTTAGTTAGTTAGTTAGTTAGTTCGATAGTTAGTTAGTTAGTTAGTTAGTTAGTTAGTTAGTTAGTTAGTTAGTTAGTTAGTTAGTTAGTTAGTTAGTTAGTTAGTTAGTTAGTTAGTT
>JXSR01S010669.1:53282-64356 GCA_000969725.1 Ophiothrix spiculata
CTCCTATTTGTATAGTTGACTACTGCATTAATTCTACACCCCCCCCTATCTATCTGATCCTTTATTCTTACCTGGTTGGTAGTGGTGCATCTCCACTCCTATTTGTATAGTTGACTACAGCATTAATTCTACACCCCCCCCATCTATCTGATCCTTTATTCTTCCCTGGTTGGTAGTGGTGCATCTCCACTCCTATTTGTATAGTTGACTACTGCATTAATTCTACACCCCCCCCCCTATCTGATCTTTTATTCTTCCCTGGTTGGTAGTGGTGCATCTCCACTCCTATTTGTATAGTTGACTACTGCATTAATTCTACACCCCCCCCCCTATCTGATCCTTTATTCTTACCTGGTTGGTAGTGGTGCATCTCCACTCCTATTTGTATAGTTGACTACTGCATTAATTCTACACCCCCCTATCTGATCCTTTATTCTTACCTGGTAGGTAGTGGTGCATCTCCGCTCCTATTTGTATAGTTGACTACTGCATTAAAAGATTGGTTTATCCACTGCCACAGTAGTACAGCTGGGGTTGTTCTAGGATTAAATTAAAAGCACATAATTACATATGAAAATATTCTGTATACAATTGTTACTTCTCTATAGATATATCCATTTCACCTACCATATGATTCAACATTTACTGTAAACGCCAATATTTTCGCGCTCAGTAATTTTCACGCACGGCCAATTTTGGACCATTTCGCGCGTTATTATTTTGGCGCACGTGAACATT
Organism: Ophiothrix spiculata; assembly: GCA_000969725.1. Lineage (NCBI taxonomy): Eukaryota > Metazoa > Echinodermata > Ophiuroidea > Amphilepidida > Ophiotrichidae > Ophiothrix > Ophiothrix spiculata. The sequence goes on from JXSR01S010669.1 coordinate 54,021, forward strand.
GTTCTAGTATGAATTTTCTTTGGAACAAATACACATTAATTTCCGCGGTACATTTATTTTTGCGCTTTTTTCATTTTGCACGAAAATAAATGTAGCGTGAAAAATACCCTTTATACAGTATTTAGGTCAGGCATTCGCAAATAGCGGCGCGCGCGCCACTTGTGGCGCACCGTACGTTCCCAAGTGGCGCGCGCGAGGCACCCATAAAAAAATAATAATAAAAGAAATGAATAAATTATTTGTGATTAAAATTGGCCAAACATAAAAACAAGATGAACTCCCATTAATCTTTTAAAAATATCCAAATAACTGACCGCCATAATTAGGCTATCGGCTGAAACGCCGACCTGTTTCGCCAATTTACAGCGAAGATCTCGCTTAGCGCTTGGAGAAGTGCATCGTTGAACTGTCAGCGTTGTGCTTCGAAGTACACAGTGACTGAGTGAGTGAAATGGTGGCGAAATGCTCAACTTAATTTCATCATATATAGTTGAAAATGCAATCAAATCTGATGTCCAGTTGGCATGGAGATGGACAAAGTGTCATATTTTCTTAAAATGGTTGCAAATTTCTAAAAAAATGCCGATTCTCGCCAAATTTTGGACCATATTTTCGGGGGAAATTTCTGCAGTGTTACACCCGGAAGTTTATAACAGCGCAGGCAGAATTTAAACAGCGGCAAAATTACCTTTAAAATAAGCCCTCTGTTGACCAGGTGCGACAAAATTTTCATGTGTAGATTTCAATGAGTCATTTTTAGTACGAAAGTATGCAGTCGCTCTGGTGATCTGCCGTAAATCAGATTGTGAATTTCCAAAAGACGTCCACAGAAAATGCACATTTATTATATTTGAACTTTTTATTTCAAATAAATGTCTTTTCCACTCAAAAAAGGCTAAAACCAAGGAGCTTCCTGGGCTCCGCCCCCTGGACCCTACCCGTTAAAATGCTTCGCTCGCTACGTTACTAATTTAGAATGTGGCACTTCTGATTTTTATTTCTTGCAAGTTGGCACTTCACAAAATTTAATTGAGAATGCCTGATTTAGGTATTCAAACACGCAACAGAGTTGTTCATCACAAATCAACAACAACGATGCATCCATGCATCTGCCTATTTTTACCGTGCAACGAAGTTTAAGCCGCACGAGTACGATACAAATATCTGAGATTCATCAGATGTTGTTGATATGCGATGAACAACTGTGTAGCTTCTTTGAATACCTTTCAACAACAAAACCATACCCAAAAAAATGTGCATAGAAATAGAATTAAATTGTTTCCAATTTAACAAGAATCTAACTTCATAAAATGAACGACAGAATCTGAAGCAAAATGGTACTTTTTAAATGTTTGTTGCTTTGCTATTTGGACCAGGCATTACGAAAGTTGTCATGGTCGTAGTTAGTAACTATGGCAACCACTAATTTGCAACTATGAGGTCAATCAATACTTACTGATACCATGTCATCATGTATCCCGTAATGGTCATATTCATAGGGACTTGGGCTGACATCCTACCAATCAATACTTACTGATACCACGTCATCATGTATCCTGTAATGGTCATTTTCATAGGGACTTGGGCTGACATCCTGCCAATCAATACTTACTGATACCACGACATCATACATCCTGTAATGGTCATATTCATAGGGACTAGGGCTGACATCCTGCCAATCAATACTTACTGATACCACGTCATCATGCATCCCATAATGGTCATATTCATAGGGACTTGGGCTGACATCCTGCCAATAAATACTTACTGATACCATGTCATCATGTATCCTGTAATGGTCATTTTCATAGGGACTTGGGCTGACATCCTGCCAATCAATACTTACTGATACCATGTCATCTTGCATCCCATAATGGTTATATTCATAGGGACTTGGGCTGACATCCTACCAATCAATACTGATACCACGACATCATGCATCCCATAATGGTCATATTCATAGGGACTAGGGCTGACATCCTGCCAGTCAATACTTACTGATACCGCGTCATCATGCATCCCGTAATGGTCATATTCATAGGGACTTGGGCTGACATCCTGCCAATCAATACTTACTGATACCACGTCATCATGCATCCCGTAAAGGTCATATCCATAGGGACTTGGGTTGACATCCTGCCAATCAATACTTACTGATACCATGTCATCATGCATCCCGTAATGGTCATATTCATAGGGACTTGGGCTGACATCCTGCCAATCAATAACATCTTTTCCCCTGTGTCGGGATGGAATGCCGAGTCGTACCGATACTTGGCCTGCCATAGTTCCTCATTGGTTACATTTGCTGGTACTTTGGCTTCCCTGAATAATTTGAATAATGAGAAAATCAAATAATATAAACACTGTAAGTCATATTTATATCCATCTAATTGATCTGTGTTCAATGGTTTATTTTATTGATCATTGTTTCATTTTTATGCACTTTGATCATTTTGGAAAAACGCTCTGTAATAAACTGTTTGGATGTATTTATGTATTTTATAAATAATGATATGAAACTACTTGGTTCTAGCTTTAGGTCATTAAAATGAGTAGAAATTAATTTTTCCTTAGAGGAATCCACTTATTGGAGCGGAAAATATTACCACAATTAAACGTGCAGTGCCTTGAAAAAAAAATTGAAGATCCATACGACCTACTTTTGGGACTTTTGGGATATCGAATTAAAATAAAATGTGCACAAAATAGCTAACTGTAGACTTTGTAAAAAAGATAACATGAAGCACTGTACTGTAAGATCTGAAGAAATATTCATGAGTAAAAACAACATTTGTTTTTTGGTAGCGCATCATAAATACGTAAGACAAAGTATAATAAGATCCTCCTACCAAAAGGGAGCCCCTACCATGACTTTCAAGCTTTTAAGTTACTGGAAAGGAGGGGAGCGTGGTTGAGCGATTAGAGCGTTGGACTCGTAATCGCATTCTATACATCTGTCATGGGGTCGAGCCCCGGTCCCGGCACGTCTCCTTGTTTCCCTAAGCAAGAAACTTACTCTACTTGCTTCGTGCTTCGGAGGGCACGTAAAGCCGTCGGTCCCATCTGAAGTGTTCCTGACACACTGTCGGATGTAAAAGAACGTCACAGGCTAAGCTACGGCTGTTCGAAATAAGAGTAGGGGAACCTTCCCCGGTACCATGACCGTATGTCAAAATACGTCATCAACTCTAGGACCAGAGTACTGCTGTATATAGTGAACAATCACTTCTAGCAGTTAAATAAATTGAAGACTTGAAGAGGATATATTTTTGATATATAATGATGTCCAAATATGACTTGCCTTAAAAACGGATTCTTTGTAAGTCGCAACAATTTATTAAATTAATAATTTAAAATAGATATTTGCATTCATGGCATTCATGACAATACAAGTTCAGGGAAAAATATGCATGGATGCCCTTAACCATTTGAACCCTAGCCATTCCATGTGTATCTGTACCGCTGACCCGGGCCAACCCGATAGTTAAAAACACAATATAACTCCTAAACAGTGTTGTATTCGAGTACCCCTTATCCGAGTACGAGTACAAGTACGAGTACTCACCATTCGAGTACGAGTACAAGTACGAGTACTTACTCCTGAGTACGAGTACAAGTACGAGTACATATGTCCGAGTACGAGTACGAGTACTTTTGAATTACAGACTAAAAATAAACATAACTTCTTTTCAAATATATGACATTGTTTATCAGTTGGTGATGGGCACTGTGCAGTGTTTAAAATAAGATGTAGCTTTGCAATTCTGGCCAGTACCTGCATGCCCATCTCCAACCATGCCCTTTGATCTCAATTAATTCAGTCAGAGCAAGTCAGTGGCGGTCAAAGGTAAAAAATTTTAGGGGGAACGGCTTTTTTTGAGCAAAAAAGGTCGGAGGAAAATTGTGATTTTTTTGTAATGCGCGCGTAGCGCGCGCAAAAAATCTGTCAAATCGGCTAATTTCAGCTAAAAATTATTTTAAAAATCTTGAAATTTTGCACAAAAATGACAAATTTTTACTAAAAAGTGACAAAATATCTGATAAGCGCGCAAATGTTTTATGATTTTTAACGTTTATATTATCAAAACAAAGGGAAAATTTCAATTTCCTTTCCTTTTCTTTCTTTCTTCTTTATTTTTTGAGGGGGTCCGTCCCCCCCCCCCCTCGTGAAATTTAGGGGGGCGGGACGTGTCCCCCCGCCCCCGTCCCCGCGGGTCCGCCGCCTATGAGGGCAAGTAAGCACAACTGAACAGAATATGATAATTGCAGTATTGATTGACTGACTGACTGATTTTCACCCAATTGGGTGGTCTTCTTCAGTGGGTTTAGCTATGCAATGGTGTGTGTATGTTGGGTGTATCAACTGTTATGATTTTTGGGTGGATTTTACCTGTACTATGGATATAGGCATAAAAAGTAAATATATGAAAAGATAAAAAATAAAATAAAAAAAATAAAAAAATGGGGAAAAAATAAATAAAACAGAAAATAAAATAATAATTTTTATCTTATTTAATATTGAATAAAATATTTTATTTCATTATTTTAAAATAATTGTACTCGCCTGTACTCGGCTGAATTTGCTTGTTTTCCTCAAGTACTTACCAGTCGAGTACGAGTACAAGTACGAGTACTCCATGTTCAAGTACAAGTACGAGTACAAGTACTCAAAAAATGTACTTAAGTACGAGTACAAGTACGAGTACTGTACTCGAGTACTCCAACACTGCTCCTAAATTTAATTTTTATTTTTATTTCAATTGCTTTACTTTTTAATTTTACAGAAGTCTGAATTGTTCCAATAACCAGCATTCACAAAAGAATACTATTTATGATGACCAACATATTTGACATTTACATTGTAGTCTATGGGAGAAACCACATTTGTTGAAAATTGTGACCAAATTTACGAAAATATGAGGAATTTTTCACCTCTGTCGAGTGAAAAAGAGCAAAATGACCCATCAACCATAGATTCAAAGCTTCATTGATGTCTTCTGATATAAATAAGACCATTGCAAATTGTAACTACCTATGCCTATTGACAGACACATCAAATTCCTGACACGTGGTCTAAAAGCAGGTAAACCGGCTCATCGTGTATTGTACAAGTACACATGAGCCGGTATATGAGCAGGTATACCGGCTCATCAGGTTCAAAGAACGTGTTATGACGATTTCCTGACAGCAACATAATAATAGGCAACTGTGCCTAGAGAGTTTTCTTCAAACTCAGAAGTGCATAAGTTTAGCAGCCATAATATCCCCAGACATACATTATATATAACCTCACCAGACATACTAGTTCCAAAAGGAGGAGCCCCTGGTAGAAATCAAGTACAATTCTAGTACAAATCGAGTACAATTCTAGTACAAGATTGAAATGTGCACATCATTCGAGTACACTTTAAGTACAATTCTAGTGCAATTTAATTTGAGTATACACTTTAAGTACAATTCTAGTAAAATTTGTACTAGAATTGTACTTAAAGTAATACTATAATTTAGTGTTAAAAATGAAGTGCCTCCTGTCACACATGACTTTTGATTTTTTGGGCTTATTGGGTTTGCTTTTGATAGATATGAATACCCTCCAAGCGATTTGGCTCAAAGATGCTTACCTTTTCTGTTATGGCCATTTGTTGAATTAAATTTGGGATCCCGAATTTAATTCCATATGGCTAATTCCATGATCTTTGTATCACATACATGAATTTTTAAAGTTCAATTCTGACATAAAAGTAATACCTGAGTTGAAAGTAAACAATTCAAGGTCTCAGGAACTACTTTTGTTTTTCCCATAAAGCAAATAGAACTTATTTTATGACTGGTATAAGTTGGATGTTGCCTTAGTAACATTTTACACTCAAATTTGCACCAAAAAGTGATTTGGTACTGAAACGGAGAAAAACATCCGAGGCTTTTCCTTTTTAGTGTATAAGAAGCCCCAGTCTCTGTGCTCTAAAGTACAATCGCGTTTTAGTAATAAATGTTAATCATAGCCGAGTAGTGTGTTGTTGGAATTTACCGTTTTCAGATGTCACGCCTGTCACGAAAAACATGAAAAGTTTTTGCTGTGTTTTATTAAAAGGCCATGTTTTGGTGAAACATCAATATCTATCTTCTATCATGGAGTCTACATCTGCAAAGCAATAAACAAACATTCAGTGATTGCTTATTTCTCCACTATTACATCTCAAAATCGGTCACGCCTGTCACGAAGTCGAAATCCCGGAAATGTGTAAGTCGCCATTTTGAAAAAAATGTGCATGCTATAAAACTCAAACTTAAAAGACATGTTAGAATCATCATTTCCTGTCTTAATTGGCAAAAACCCCGACGAAAATCTGTTATTTAGAACTTTTGTAGCAAAATTTTACTTTTTGGTGGCCACTTTTGCCATAATGCAATTTTGCCTGATTTTCCAATCCGAAAGTGCTTTATGACGTCATAATTACGTAACGCCTCGGCCGATTTTGATGATCTTGGTATCGTTGGATAGGGGAGGATCATACCTATCTATTATTAGCAAAACCAGGTTCCGTTCTTAAATATAAGGGTGGTTGCAACAACCCTTCGGAGGACATGTTGCAAAAATAGCTCAGGAGGACACGGGTTAAAGCTCAAAAATAGATTAGACTTGCATATTACAGTATCAAAACTGTTGAAAATAAATCATAATCATAAATAAAGACGTTATTAAACAACAGATCCATTGCTAAAATCATGTTTTACTAGGTGTGCACAAATGTCACGCCTGTCACGTCACGCCTGTCACGAAATGATTTAGCCTGTATTCTCCAAGTTACGAGCTACAGCTCCAAAAGTGAAATGTTTCCTGATTGGTTCCTCAAAGGAGATATACTGCAACATAAACAGGAATCAAATCTCCCGTGGGAAAGAGATAGAATTCAGCATTGAACCATATTTTTGAAAAGGCAGTGTCAGTTTGAGTCACGCCTGTCACGGACACTTTGTGTCCCCATTGTGAAGACAGTGATTGAGTTAGAATAATTTTTTCACTTTTTGCATCCAATATCGAATGTTTACTATAACATATAGGAATATGTCCGTGGTATCGCCTTTAGATAAAATTTACCAGCTATTCTGAGAAAAAAAGGTTCATGCAAAGGTCACGCCTGTCACGCTGGAATTCGCCATATGTATTAGTATATCCATTTTTTTGGTGGCTAAACAATTTTTTTCACAAAATACACTCGAAAACTCTTTTAGAAAGTCACATTCCTCCATTTTATACTGTTTTTACTATAAACCATTTTTGATCAAAATCTTATAGTATTGCTTTAAATTGTGGTCGAATGATGTTCCAAATGTGCACATTCCAATCTTGTACTAGAATTGTACTCGATTTTCTCCAGGGAGCATTTTCACAGGGGACCAAAAGCTTAAGGTGTTTGGTCCATGAGAGATCCGCCCGAAGAATTTTAGTAAAAATCGGCATGAATGATATTTTATCGATGTAGAACCGATTTTTAAAATAAAAATTGTGGGTCACAGGACTCGTTTTTGCATGAGAGTCGGTTTAAAAACAGCATTTTTGGAGGTTTTGGGGGGAAATTAGTACAGGGGTCTATGGGAAATGTAGCAAAAGTTAAATTATTTAGCGTTGATTCAAAATATCTGCCCAAGCATTTTTGTTAATTTTTTCACAAACGTTGCGCACAAGTATGTTCTTACAAATAAAAAAATAAAAATTTGGAGTCACCGACTTAGTTTGTGAGAAAAATAATAAAATATGGCAATTTTTAGCTTCAAAACACTACTCAGAGTATATGCGCATGCGTACTGCGGCACTTACCTACTCGGAAACTAGCGCGTACTGGTACGCGTGGACCAAACACCTTAAAGGGGCAATTCATGATCCACTTTTCATGCTAAAGGTCACCTCTATCAAAATTAGGTTTTTTAGCTAAAAAGAATCCTTGACTAGTATATGTTACAATACCCAAACCATGATGAGTCTTTCAAATGTGCTTGCATTTTTGAGAAAAGTGAGAAAATGTGTCATTTTCTAATTATTGTCGGGACCCCGACAATAATTACAACGCAGTAACCTATGGAGATTTTGTAAATACTGAAAAGCTTGTAACTTGAAAACAAATAGTCGGAATCAAGTGAAATTTTCAGCATACATGTATGTCATACTCTTCTTTTTATTTAGCTAGAAAATAGGTGAGGTTTTTGTCACATCAAAATCATGAATTGCACCTTTAACAAGACTTCCAAACAACGGCGCAATTAACAGTAAAATATCTTCCCATATTATTCCAAACCTACCTATAGAGTGTCAGTAATCGTTTGGCCTCATCTAACTGTTTCCCACTCAGCAGCAAATTGAGTGGATTAGTGACGGCAAAGAAATGCTTGGCTCTCCCTCCATATGTCGTCTGATCCCACTTAGGACTGTTCAGATTAGGCCGCTCTATCCCGGTATCTGCTGCTGGTGCTATCTGCTCTGTTGCCATGGTAACAGCTTGGTGTCAGATGATGCTTTCCCTGAATCTGGGTAATGAAGATAGAAAACATAAAATGATCATTGACTTTTAAAGTATGGATGTTTAGATTGGTCTTTTCTAATATAGATATTTAGAATTGTATATGCCTACAAATGTTATTTTGTGGACAGGTCACAGAAATTTTCTACAACCTTTGATTGTACATATCACCATACAGTAGTCCTATACAAATGTAACTGTCTCAAATGCAAAATACAACATAAAACTTTAACCATTCATTTAGGGCTAGCTATAATAGGCTATGTCAGGAATTAATCCTGTAGAATTAAGGGTTTTATTTATAAACCCAATCATAAATTTTAACCTTGGAAGTAACTGCTCCATTGAATTTGAACTGAGTTTTATTGACTTCTCAATTCAGTTATACTTGATGATATTACTCAATATTAACAATCATATCAAAATTTACTGGAAAGTGGTACACTTCCTTCTGATTACAAAAAAAAACAGAAGCAAAATGTATCTCCACAATGTATTATAAAATTTAGACCATTCCTATAATTTACATGTACTCCTGCCATTGATGGGGGAAATCCACAGAATCGGACGGCCAATACCCTACTTGGCCTCCTTCGAGCTGCACAGACCTTTATCAAAATGCTTTGTTAGATAATAGTCTCCAAGCCACATTCTTTCATTCAGGGCAACAAACTTTGAAAAAAAAGAAACACAATGGATAATTTATGAATAGAAAAGGGCTAGACGTGTATGGACAGTGATGGGACTGACAAGTCTTAGTCAGTCTAGATTATATCTAGCCTCAACACCTGTAGGCTTTCTGATGTACATAGATCTATAGGCCTGAGAGAATCAAGGTGAACGTATTCTAATTTGTTCAAAGGCTATGATAAGAAATTGGAAAAAGGTAAAATCATCAAATAGGGTGCAGAAAACATTTAAATTGACAAGAATGAGGTACTAGATCTAAATAGACCATGCTTTAAAAATATCAACAAAAAAAACAAAACAAAAATCAATCCCTCAGTACTGCATTGCTTACTCAGATATGCCAACCTCTCAGATCACAAAAGAGTATTTTGCAACTCCAAAAAGAGTATTTTACAAGTAAGTTTCAAAAATACGAACATTATCCAACTTTAATCAAGTTTACAAAACACGGGGCTCAGGGGCAAAGCCCCGGAAGCTCCTGAATTTGAGCAGTTTCAGATGCCTTTTGACTTGACTTACCGGTACTTACTTTTTGATGGGTTAGAAAAAGCAAATAATATGATCAAAAAATATGTGTAAATGATCAGATATACACATTTCTTACGAATTTTTTAAATAATTGGGTGGGGTCAAGGGGGCTTGCCCCCCCCCCCCCTTAAAAAAAAAAAAAAAGAAACCTCCTGGCTTATAGCCATTATGGATCTGTTTTGAAGCTCTAGGAAGACCCCTTTCAGTGAATAAAATCAACGTAATACAAAAACTTCATTTTCAACATGTTGCAGAGAGCTTCTGCACATCTACCAACACAGGAAAGGCCATTTCAAAAGTACCGGTAACAGAAAAATGTTTTACTCAAGGGTATTAGTGAGTCCTAAAATAAGCAAAGGTATGCCTTTATGAACCCCCCTGCACGGGCCCAAGTCTGCTCAAGGGGACCAGCTGGGGTCCACTCTACTCCTGGGGGTCTCCTTTGAAAAGTGAAGGACAAAAACAAAGGAACAAAAACACAGTAACTTGAATATTTAAAAGTCGATTCGTTTAGCAGATATAGGGCTTTTTGTATCCAATATTACTATACATTTGTACACAATCGTATATATTTTAAAATTGACCTCCTGACCTTATGG
>JXSR01S010669.1:96343-120514 GCA_000969725.1 Ophiothrix spiculata
ATTAGTTTTAATGTTCTGGTTTGATAAAAATAGATTTTTAATTTTTATTGTGAAAAAAAGCGTTACACTCCTGACCATTTCGGCCACCAAAATTGCCAGATTATTTAAATGTTCAGTGAATGAGAGCCCAAAGTACAATGGGCAAAGAACTATCCATCATAGTCATGTTTTAGAATCATTGGCTGATCTTGAAATATATTTCCTTCCAAATAATTTGGCAAAATGTAAAATGAGCCATTTTTTTTAAAATTGCCCATATGTGAGTACTAGTACCCTACCCCCCGGAGTTGATGTACACTGTACTCTTTCAAAAAAAAGCATCGCATGCACGGCTAAAACAATTTGAAGAAAAATTGACTGCCCGTACCAATTTGGCATATACCAGTACCGGCAGATGACTGTGCAGTTTTTAAATGGATATCTAAATCAAAGGTCATCATACCTTCTTCAATTAAGTTTTACTCTACATAAAGGCCTAAAGCAGTTTGTTTGCATTTATTTCCACACAAACATATAGGCTATGCATAACATATAGGCCTACATTTTGTAGGTGTGTGAAACCTCCACAAAAATTCTGTAAATTTTACCGTGGATTTGATTTTTTTAAATTTTGCTTTTTATTCAGAAGGTGAAATTGGACAATATTTACGGTTCCCCTAAAAGCCAGACCCACAGACCAAAAGCCAGACCACTGACCAGTCTGTCAAGAGACCACAGACCAGTCTGTTTTTAAAAGCTTACTGAAATCAAGTTCAAACATGTTTTGAATTATATTGTAATGCACTAACTGCTATGTTGGAAAGACACAGTACGTGTATACTGGTCTGAAGCAAATTGTAACAGTATATGCGAGCTCTGCTTCGTTTAAATTTCTGTTATGGGCGAAAACTTCTGGAAACCGGTTTACGGGCCGGTCTGGCATCTTACATTTCATGTTTAATTTTTTGTATACAAACTCAAAGATCAAAATACAAACACAAAAATAAGTAAATATAAAAAGAAATGAAAAATAAAACAAACAGCAATATTATAAGCAATAATTCTATATAGGCCATATAGGCCTATTATCCTTTTTAAGCATATCATGATATTGAAACTAGAATACACATATTTGAAAATATTCAAAAATCATTACTTGGCATCAGATTTATTTTTAGAAAACACATTCACTTCTGGAAGTTATCTCGACCGCGAAAAGTTACCTCGACTGCAAACTCTTGCTAGTCGTGATAAATGTCGAGGTATATCACCAGGTATAGACAACTAATAGAGTTAGTGAAAATGAGTCAAAATATGCTAAGGCGTTATTTTCTAGCTTAATTATATGGGAATTCTGTGTGTAATTTTTTTTAATAATGATAGAAATTAGCTTTTTATTAGTCAAGGGGTAAGTTTAGCTAATAAAGATATAACATACACAATTTAAAGTCATTCCTATACTCCAAATTTTTTTTACAAGTGAAATAGTTGTCAAAAAGGCTGTTTTTACACACATATTTTTGAACATGCCCAAAGGACCATTTTTAGAACATCTTTTAACCTTATATATGAATCCCTATAAATAAATATGACCAGTTTCAGAAAAGTACACAGTAAACCAATTAAAAAAACATTGAAATATTATTCTGAAGTTTAGTTTAACATATAAAAAAAATACTTCAAATTAAATCTTGCGTACGTTAGTTTGTCCGTCAAACTTTTTTTTGATCTTCTAGGCCATCATTTTTTTTATAACAATGACTATAAATGGAACTAAAAGGGTAAAACTTTAACAAATCACCTATCTCTAGATATAATGTTCAATTTATAAGTGGCTACCATTTATTTTGGACATTAAACCATTTTCAAAATCTACCGCGATAATGTCCGTCAAACAATAACGTACGTAAGATGGTGCTGTAATTCCTGCTAGACTAGGGTGATATAGCTGATTATGCAACCTAAAATAGCTCTAGTTACACCCAACTTTGTTACATCATCACTTTTTGTGGAAAAGGTATTTTGAGGGCGTAATCCATGAAAACGTGGTGTCTGTCAAACAAAAATAACATACGCAAGAATTCTTGCGTAGGTTAGTTTTGACAGACGCATTGTATTAAAAAAGTGAGAAATCAGTGCAAGTTCATGACGGATCTAGTTCAGATTTGACTGAAGTGTTTAAACAAACCCATGTTTGCACTGCTTAGTGATTTTATCAATTTCCCTGCTCAGATATAGTGTTTTGGCCTACTTACTAATTTGTTTGTTAGTTTGACAGACATTTTGCGCATGTTATGTTTGACAGACATACAAATTTAATTTATGATTATTTTACCGCCAAAATTATACTATTCCACATAATTTTCTTCAGTTAGTTAAAGCTCATTATACTACACCTAAATAACCCCAATAGACTTTAATACCATATTGTTTGATGCTGAAAATTACAACATTGTGTCCGTCAAATATAACATACGCAAGAACTTAATTGATCTAAAATTGAAAAAATTGAAAATGACTTATCTTGTGATTCCTCATTTGTGAAAGGTATGTATGCACACTATTATTTAAGAAAGTTAGAGACGAAAGTAAGAAAGTTGAAAATGTTGCCTATGTGTTCAATTTTATAACACCTTTATATAGCATATTGTGACTCAAATACGTTTGGCATTTTATCACGGGTCATCAAAAAATCTAATTCGAGTAAAGTTCCATTTGTGAACACAGCTACTGGCAGTCTTCAACAATATTTTGAAATTTCTGATAATTGAAATTCATATTTATTCAATCATCTTTATTTCATAACAAAAGAAGAAAACATACAGTCCAAGGTCAACTGGAATCCGTACCGATCCCAGGCAAGGATAAGACAAATTACCATACATAAACTAATTAAAACACACAGAAAGAAGAAAGAAGAAACCATCATGGCGGGAAGAAAAAGAAAAAAAAAACATTAAATTGTTTCTTGAACATTCCATTGAGAATCATGTCTTGCGTTAAAAATAGAGCATGATGACATAATAACAGATTTGACAATTTGGTTTCTGAGAAATGGATACTTTGCAGTGCATTTGATAGGTCACAACAAGCATGTTAATCTGGTTTTGTTGTCAGTGTCAATTAGCCCTCTGCTCCCGACTTCAACAGCAACCACCGAGCATTCATACCCAACATCGGAAATATCGGTGATGTGGAGCGTGTACTGTTCACTTTTCGTACTGTACTGTGGGCTTTTTCGATATTTGGCTCGAAAAGCACTGATAACTCAAACAGAATGAATCGCTTGTCTGCTTGCCAATATAAAACAATATCTGGTTTTCGAGAAGTTTCTATAGCTAATCCATGTAACAGAATGCAGGCCTTCATTTTTGAAAAATGCTGAAGAGCTATAAATTACTCTCCTGAAAGGTTCAAGGAGAGTTGTCAGGAGAGTGATTTGAGGTCACACCATTAGATATTAACTGGTTTTTGGTAGTTTGAGGTGAGCTTAATGTTGCTCTTCTAAGAGGCCGTTTAGGCGAGCAGAGAAGAGCAATCACTCTAGCTCGCCTTAAAAATGAAGGCCTGAGAATGCAGAGACTCAAGACACAACAGGAAAAACTCAAATTACAACTAGTTGGTGAATGGAACATCTCGTTTAGCAGTCTAGCAGTCAAGTTAGCTCAAATGGTAAGGAGGTCCCCGAGTTTGAACCTCGCTGGTGTCAAAAGTTGAGTGAGCTTGAAAGTCCCATGGGCATGGAACTAACTGTGAATTGTCGCGTTGAAACCCGTACAAAACTTGGGTAGCTGATCTGGGCTGAAATGGTTTGTGTGGGCTGATCAAGGTTCAGCACCCCTAGAGATTGCCGCAGAACCTGAAACTATGCATGGTGTTGAATGGAGCTTACTTGGGCTAAAGTGATCAGCGCACACCTGTAAAGTATGCTGAGACTGTGAGGAATTACAAATCATGGAGGCACAGCTAACTTTAAATCCTGTGTATTATTTTATTTGTTATCCAAACCTTAATTTGCATATTTGACCAGGATTGATCCATCTTTTTCCATACAAGTCATTCTAACTTACTAGGGTCTTAGCATAAACAGGGGTCACTGTGATTGGGTTTTTGGGCTGCTTGCTGTGAAATACAGCATAATCTTGGGCTAAAATCCAAGATAAAATGAAAATTAACAAAATAAATTGCAGAAATCAGAAAATAAAGCAGAATTCTGGCTCAATCCTCATCTTGCATATTTTGGCAAGGCTTGACAGGCTTTATTTCCTCCATATTGTCAAATATGGAGGAAATAAAGCCAGATTAGTTTTTAACCCTGGGCTTTTAAGTTTGCACTAAAAGTGCGTTGATATGAAAACTTGTGTGGCCACTTTTTGCTATACATGTACAGAAAATGTTGTTTTAAAATAAATTTATGTAACTTCTTGTTTAATACAGCCTTCTGTAAATTATGTAATAACGCCTAGGACAATATTTTCATCCCAGGTAAAGGGGTCTTTATCGCAGATTGGCCTAGTTTGACCACATTCCCTAATCCTTCGGTGAAATCACTGCAGTACGATGTTTCAATTATTTTTGTAGTGGAAATTTCAAGAAAGTCAGGAAAATTTGCCGTACTGCAGTTTACTGATACGTTAATACTATGAACGAAAATAAGACCTGAACCTTCACCATACCTTGCTTCCAATGGGACTATAATTTGTACAGGTTGTCATGAAAGGTATTATGAAACAAGTAGACCTCATATTTCAGATATGTTTTATCACTAATACATTCCATGACAATGTGTACAGAAACTCCCAATGGAAGCAAGACATGATAGGAAGGACCTGCATTTCTTTTCTATGAGTGGATTTTACTCAGGACTGTATAAAGTTGTGGATACTGTATCTGATCTGCTATTTGTCTTTTCAGCTTTGGCAGGTAGTACAGCGACACTGCTACATGATGCTGCCATGAATCCTGTCGACGGTAAGGAGAGATTGGGTTTACATCGAGGGTTGAGAGCCACAAGGCCGTATTTGCGTTGGTAACAATCCCTAGAATGAAAATTTCCAAGACCTGACGGCCCAATTTCATAAAAGTTAAAATCAACCTAATTCATGAAACTTAGGATGGATTGTTCAGTTGAACTCGGGATAGAATTTTAAATTTTGAGTTTATTCTAATGTCATTATTACTATTATCTTCTACTTCATAAAGGAGTTTAAAATAAAAAAAATTAAAATTTGTTTTCATATAACAAAAGATAGGATGAATCCTGGAATTATGACTTAGGTTGATTTTAACAAATGAAATATAGTGCTTTCAAAATGAATTGTCTATTACACTTATGTAAGATAATTGATCTGGAAAGTTCCTCTCGAAGTGTTGAAGTGTTTCAGTCTTGGGATTGTTGAAATGTGGCTCTCAACCCTCGATATAGGCCTACATTTGTTTTCAAAAAATGTCAAAAATATGGACCATTGAAATCAGAAGCTGCTCCAAGGTTCATACTACAAATGCAACAAGCTTATTATGTGGCAGAGTATGTCTCAATGTTTACTGTCAAATAGGGTCATTCAAGCTACTCTAAAACTGGTGTGTCTGTCGTGGCGAAGTGCACAAACTCAACCTTGTCCCATCTGGAAATTTTTGCAGCAAGCACAACAAGCCGATATCAATATATCAATTACCCTATTGTGATGGTCACAACGATACGATATTTTGAGTTGGAATAAATTCAACTTGGGACAGACCACGGCAATATGCAAATGTGTCGTGCTACATTACAACAACTCGAAATTGCAAATGCTTGTCTGCCACAACTACAAGCTTGGTCGTCTTCTGCAAAGGATCTATTTTAGGTCCACTTTTGTTCATAATTTTTGTTAATTCACTTCCAAGTTCTGTTAATTGTAAATGTGTAATGTATGCTGATGATACATCACTTTTAGTCGGTTCAAATGATTTTTCAACTTTACAAACTGAACTTAATAGGAATCTTGACATGGTTGCAGGGTGGTTTAAAAGTAATAAATTAACATTAAATATAAAGAAGACAAAATTAATGATATTTGGTACTAAACATGCATTAAAGAAATTTCAAAACATTTCATTAAATTATGAAAATGAAATCATTGAAATTGTAGATAAGTTTAAGTATCTTGGTGTAATTCTTGATCCACAATTGTCATGGGATCAACATGTTAACCATTTATCTTCAAATATATCTAAGCGTATTGGTGTTATTCGTAGAATTAAGAAATATCTTCCTTGTAAAACTTCCAAACTTCTTGCTAAAGCAATGGTATTTCCTCATTTTGACTACTGCAGTCCTGTATGGTCTAACTTTTCTATTACCAATCACAATAGCCTTCAAATCCTGCATAACAAGCTTGCTCGTATACTTCTTCATGCAGATATCAGGACTTCAATAGATAAAATGATGAACAACCTTAGCTGGGATAGACTTGATGAGCGCTGGAATCATCAGCTACTTGTTATGACTTTTAAATGTTTAAAAGATATTGCTCCTCAGTATCTTTCATCTATGTTCACTTTTACGCATTCAACTCATACCAAAAACACAAGGAGTAGACTAAATAATATTCTTATTATACCATCATGGAACATTGCTGCCGGTAGAAGAACATTCCACTATAGAGCTGCTTTGGAACAAACTCCCAGCTGATATTCGCTCCAATTATGTGAATATGAGTTTGAATGAATTTAGAAATGTTATTTCTATGTAACTTATATCATTGACCATTTTCATTATTTTGTTTCTTTTAATTTAAATATACAAGCATTTTTATTCTTGTATTTTGTAAATATCATTCTTTGTAAATTGTAATTATAAATATATTTATCTATGTATGATTTTTTTTTTTTTTTTCTCTGGACCTCTTGGGAGACCAGTACATTTGTATTGAAAGAGTATGCCAGAATAAAGATAGAATAAACTAAACTAAACTAAAGACAGCTACTCTGAAACCGCCTTTAATTGGTGTATGTGAATGGCATGGCAAATACAATGCAAGTTATCACAATAAAGGTGGTTTCAGACTAGCTGTCGTTGCAGCACACGACGTTGCGGCACACGACCAAACATTTGCAATTTTGAGTTGTCATACTGTAGCACGACACATTTGCATATTGCTGCAAATGGTCTGTCGCAGGAAAAGTTGAATTTATTCCAACTCAAAATATCATGTCATTGCGACCATCACGACAGGGTAATCGATATATCGGCTTGTCGTACGACAAGGTTCGGTTTGCGCACGTTAAATTTTTGACATCACGCTCGTACGACAACATGACAGGCTAGTCTGAAACCAGCTTTAAACAATTATGCACTGCTTATGCATAAGTTAGTTCATTGGTACACAGATCTAGAGCAGCTTTTAAAACAAAAAAGTCCCGGCAACAAAAACTCCCACAAACTAGAGACAAACAACTCTGAGAGAAATTATAGGCAATTGTTTACACTGTGCCATAATTCCTAGTATGATATATGAGTGTGATTGGTCTCATTTTATACACATGTGATTGGCATCCTGCATTTTTGTCGGGCACCCTGCAGTTTTGTAGTCACATGATCAATTTTGTCCAAGGAATTATGGCAAAGACTATTGGTAGATATTTTTAATAATTGTCCTGCTCTTATGAATTAGATTTCTGTCTCTGGGAATGTACCCAGATTACATATCGACAGGAAAGAATACTACTTGTGCAATTACTCAATACGCGGATTTTGGGTTTCCTACCGGAAGTCAATTATCCCTAGATCTCATATCACAAGATACTGATGATGTACTTATACCATGTGAATCAAAAAAATTGTGCACAGATTAAAGATGAGCTTGACCTTGATTTATTCACCAAACCATATATTTATTGCTGTTTTAGTAAAGCAGATTTAATATACTTTCTAATGCAGAAAAAATGATAGAAATAGGCTGAAAATAAATAAGATATGACCAATTTTGTATTAAAGCACATCTCTTTTTCTTCCATTCCAATGGGATTTACACAGTTTTAAGCAAGATATTACATTATCACAATTATGGGTTATTGCATTATGAACCTGTACTTTTCTGGATTTTTTTCATGGGAGAATGGGGCTGCAGGCCTCTCACAGAGGGAGATTCAATTCCCTTTTCCTATCTATCTATACGACTCAGAACGTTCTAATTAAATGCCCAACTTATTATGGAAATCAAGTTTTTCTATAAGAGTACCCTGTATTATATATGAAAGCAAAGAAATTTATGATTTAGTGCTTAAATCAAGGTCAAGATCATCTTTAATCCGTTCACAATTTTGTTGATTCACGTGGTAGATAAGCAACCCACCATGCATGCTTTCAAGAAATTGTTGTAAATAGTGGTGGGTTATACAGGGGTCAAAAAAGAGTCATGTTTCAAATTACTAAGGATAAAAGCTCATTTGATGCAGCATGATCTCCTGAGCATTTTGACACCTATTTCATTGAAAATCGGCCAAAAATGAGACAGTGTGGGCCAAAAAAACAATTTCGAACAGGGGGTCAGAGGGGGGGGGGGGGGGGGGGGAATGGACTGTAAGCCCAAAACACCATGACAGTGCTTTCTTATCTTTTTGTGTTTTTTGTTTTGACAACACTTGCACTAATTTTTGAACCTCTGCGCCAATTGTGCGATGTACAGCCTTAGGGTGAACACTGGCCTGACCCCATGTTGTTTGTTCATAAAACCTTTTTATCTATCACTGAATTCAATCATTAAATATTTTAATGTTTTATTTTCTCTTTCCATATTTCGATATTTTCTGGATTCCTGGTCTGACTGACGTGGATGCTCATCAATAATGCTACCGTTCATATATCATGGTGTCATCTATGGATCTGTTGCTTATCATGATCAATGGATCATGTTTCTGTCGGACATCATCAACATGCACCTGTCTGCTGGACATCAATGAATGGGACACATATTTTATAATCCATCAATGTGTTCTTGTCGGATATCAGTCATCAAGCAACGTATGCAGATGTTTGGCAGCCCGTATAAAAACGTTACAGAGTGCGTACGCTCTATAATTAGAACTGAGGGCATACGTGCTCTGTATAGGAGCTACACCACTCAATTGACTATGAATATCCCATTCCAAAGTATACATTTTGTGACTTACGAGCTAGGTCAGGAGTTCCTCAACCCAGACCGAAGGTACAACCCTAGCACGCACGTCATATCAGGAGCGGCAGCTGGAGCCGTTGCAGCAGCAGTAACGACACCATTAGATGTGTGCAAGACTTTATTAAACACGCAGGATAAATTTGTGGTCTCGCAGCAGAAAGGAGCAGAAATTAATGGGATGACGACGGCGTTTAGGACTATATACCGTCTAAGCGGATACCAAGGTTATTTTAAAGGTGTCCAAGCGAGGGTGATATTTCAAATGCCAGCAACAGCAATATCGTGGTCTGTATACGAGTTCTTTAAGCATATTATTACTATAAAACGTGCACAATAACATCCACTGTCGCCTTGAGCAATATTTATCTTAAAAAAATCCAGACAAAACGATTCTATGTAACCTGATAAATCGATTCTATGTAGGCCTAATTAACCATCACGTATGTACCCTTTAGTCATTCATGCTTAGTGCCAAGGTGCGTATCTGTGTCCCAGACTCAACTAAATCCGATTTTCATGCAAGCTTTTTCTTAAGCGGGCGCCGGGCGTCTGATGAGACCCAGGCGACGATATTTTTCCTACTAGTATATAATTGTTTGTCTACAGTACAAGTCAAAATTTGTTTTAAGAAAATGATCGGAAACAAAGACATGTTTGCAATTTTAATGATACATCCATCCGCTATTTTATTGATGAATACTTGATTTCCAAATCAAAATCGGAATGAAAATGTTCCGAAATACTGGTTCTCTGGAAATGTTATGGTCCGGGACCCACTTTTTTTAGATTTCTCAGTGGCACCTGGTCCATGTCGGCTTAAGAAAAAGTTTGTTGTCATGTTTATATGTATACATGCGTTATATATATGTTTACAAATTAAGTCCTGTGCGACTAAATCAAGATTTTTCAAGAATGTATGCCTAGCGATCCCTTTGGCTAATAGTGTTGTACTACATTAGTTCAATGAGAAAAATGATCATGTTCTTAGATTCATTTTTGCTGTGTATTTAGTTTCTAACGAGAAGCTGCCGAAATCTGAAAGGTCCTCTTTTTCAAATCGTGCACCCCATGGAAAAACCCCAGAGTTGGCTATTTAGGTCACATTTTATACAGTCAAATACATTTTGCATTGTGAAGTTAGATTAAAACTTCTTTGAACTCCAATGTATGGTATTTGTACCAACATAGAACAGGTCACATTGTATTTGTTCAGGTCACTCTTAAAGGTGGGTATTCCGATCTGGTGACAAATTTAACATATAATTTTTCCATAGTTGAAATTAAGGGTCATGATCACCTACATTTAAAAGCAATTTTCAAGTTTCATTTGTATACCTTGAGCAAAATTAATACTACAGGCAAAAATGTGTCCGAGAGTTTCCAATAGAATCCTATAGGATATTTATTCTTGTTAACAAAATGTTCAGGTAATTCAGCACTATTTTGAGCACATCTCTTCAAAGAAACATAATATGGTCGTGAAAATTTACAGGGTTTATATGAGAAAAATATGCCCTTTCAACTGGTATCAAAATCTCCAATTTGATTTTTTGTGTGAAATTATCGGAATACACACCTTTAAATCATCCAAGTCATTTGTTACAAGCACAAAGTATAGAGGTACTGTATATAGGTCTATTCAAATGTTGCTCGGTCATCAACAACAAAAAATTGTCAAGATCGACTATAGTTGAATTAGACTCGAACCCCTATCATATTTGCCAGTCTTGTCCTTACTGGCTACTTTGAAAATGTAAGCTATAGACACTAACAAGTTGATTGATTTAGCATTTTTGTTTAGTGTTTGTTATATACCTGTTCAGACACAACACATTTTAGTTGTCATTATATGCAGGGAAGACTGCAAGTTTGTACAAATTAAATACCGTACTGACGCGTGTATAATCCCATACTCCATTTAACTCCCCCCACCTAAATTTACAAAATTTTTGTGAAATTAATGTACACGTGTATTAAGTCCCATTGGTATTTTTTAGGAGTCGCCAAATTATCATTACCAAAATATTCCAATAATCATTTCACTGACAGCCATAAGTTACCAAATGACCTTGAAAATTATCAAATATCAAAATCTGCTTCCAAAAATAGTCGCAAACTAACCTCCATCATAGAGGAAACTGGTGACATTTTATCGAAAATGCGATGTCACTTGCAGGAAGATCGCCTATTGGTCTTTTCTGTATGTTTTGTTTTGATCTGTTGATTGTCAAGAGATAGCGATGTTTACGGTTATATAACGGTAAAATTAAAACAGAGCATGCGCTATCATACTTGGCAGACATGCGCAATTGTGATTGTAACTTGTCAAATGGCGACCTAAAATCGAAGACACGGAAATAATATTACCAAATTAAACGTCGATTTATGAATTTATGTAAGTTCCCAGATTTAAGTCCCACTCCTAATTTAAATAAAATCTGAGGTAAAAAAAAGGTTGGGACTATACACACGTCAGTACGGTATATGTGCAAGCTATCTTCCATTTGATATAGATGGCAATTAAAGATGACTTTGTGAGTGAACAGGGTATCAATATCTAGAATGTATGTATTTACCAAAGACTTGTACCAAACAATATTTATGCATGTATGTACAGTATATATCCAAGATTCCCATTTGAAATAGTTGAGTGGAGAGTTGATTAATTCCCGGGGGTGGGTGGGGGGGGGGGCTGATATTTGTTGTTCCGAAAGTGACCCTATGTGAGACCATAAATTGGCAAAAATATGTGAAAATGATACCCTATCTAAGTCTATGTCTAAGACTTAAAAGCCAAAATTTGATACCCTTTGCGAGTCTTGCAGAGCACAAGTTTGGTTTTGATACCCTATATTGCAAGTCTCGAGACCTGCCCAAGTCACCCCCCCCCCCCCCCCCCCTTCCCGGGTGTGGGCCAGTCTTTAAATGGTCACATAACGTTGCATGTATTAAGTTGAATTTAAAATAAAACCATTTCTTCTTCTTCATCTTCTCACAGCTGATAAAAAAAGTTTGAGGCATTAATTATGGCAAATTACCATTTTGGCCAAATGAAAATATATTTTTTTGTTTTCGGTAACTTTCTCTGCACAAATGGGTCTGTAGGTAGTGATGAAATATATTTTTGAAAATTGCATATGCTCGTATGATACATATTTTAATACATTGATCATAAATGATTATTTTTTTTTACAATGTCACTGTTGGTTGGGTTAGTGGAAGCCAAATTTATATAGTCCTAGTATTGCCGTGTCCGTCATGTGAAGCAGATTTCATTGTCTCTGTTGTGGTTTTCCCAAAGCCGTAACTGGTTTATATAGCCCTTTTCCAAATCTATTCAAAAATCTATACAAGCTGATAAATATGCACATACGAGCTGTACAATGTACAATTTTGGACAACAAAACAAAGCCCTTCCAGACCATTTTTTTAATTCAAGATCCATGTGTATTACTTTAATGATCATAAAAAAAACAATAATCATGTATGTTATTCCTTTTACTTGTTCAAGATTTGTTATTTGATTTATTGTAATTGTTATGTTAATGACAATCATGATGTCCATGATATATACTAGCTAGATGCAAGTTGGATGCTAACAATGACGCTAAGGTTCAGATAATATGCTAGCATCTAGTTACAGTTTCTTAAAAGCATCTAAAATCAAACCATGCGCTAGTTGCATCTTGCTAGTACATGTATATATCATAGGCTTAACTCTTCAAATATCTTTCTGTTTACCAATTATGAAATACATTTTTGTACATGTATGATGATGATTTTGTATGTGTAATAACAATTACTTTGCTTTTAAGCTGCGATTAAACAATTCACGACTTCAGAGACAGAAAATGATCAACCACCATAATTCATAAACTTAGGATAGCAGCACTTCAAGATACTACTGGAGGTTGACTAACCGAAACTGGCACTTGCCATTGCTCAGAACAATTGTATCAGAGGTTGACCGCCCGGAACTGACAGTTCTTGGTGCTTACCATTGCTCAGAACAATAGCAACCAGCCAAAACCAGCGGTTCCGGGCTGTCAACTGCCGGTTGAGTTTTGAAGTTACTCCTAAATTAAGTCCATCATAAGAAAACCAGAATTTAAAGCATATGCAGGGTTGTATCTTGATTCGCAGGTGACAGATCTAGAAGAGCCCACCTCTCAGATTTGGATCCCACCATTTCTAAATTTTGGCGTATTAATTGTCACAATTTATAAATTTGGCGTATTGTTTTTGTCATTGCTTGTTAATGTACACCGAGCTAGCTTTTACAAAGCTCCAAGGGGATAGTCGCGACAGTATTATTGCTTAAACATTTGTGTGTGGTACGATTTACTCCCGGGGATTTACTGATTGTCATGCAGCAATAGTAGGTTGTACACCATAAGGGCAAGTAAAACAATATGTTTGTTTCCTGTAACACTTCCGTCCCAAAAAATGCACCCCAAAAATGCAAATTTTATCACTTTTCTGAAAAAATAAAATATTTCTTCACTGCCCCAGTTTTCCCTCAATACACGTCAAGATCGCCTCCTTACGGCAATTATTTTGAGAATGATGACATCCACGTACCCATTGTCTGTCTTTCATGTAATCAGATATCCTGAAAATGTACATAGTGAGATCAGAGTCTTCTAAAAGCAACTTATAATTATGTTTTCAATAGAGATAATCATATCTTTCATCCAAAATTGTGTTGAAATTACATATCTGGGTTTTTTTAAAGTTTTTGTAAGCAATATAATTTTTTGATAAAATAAAATATTTCCCTTCCTTCCATCCCGATATTTTGAAAGCATAAATTTTTTTGCAAAAATAAAATTTGATCCCTTCCTTCCTTTTCCATGTTTTCAAAGCATGTTACCGGAAACAAATAATCAATTTTACTTGGCCTAATCGCTGCATACTATGGTCTATATAAATTTCTGACTTGATGTAAACAGTATTTATCATTGTTATTGTGACAGATCCCACCACTCAAAGCCAACAAAATGATTCTGAAATTTTGAGACAAATATTTGTGTCAGATGTCTTGTACACTAAAAGGAAAGTATTATAACATTCTCAGTATTTTGTCACCTGCACCGGAAAAAAAAAATTGCGAGCTACAACCCTGCATATAGCGTATATATTTGTAACAGAGAGATAAGATATACTGTATTCACGAATTGTCACTCACTTAAAAGGAGACCCAACACATCAGTACCGTTGAATGTTACCTTTTGTCGGTTAACTAAAGGTAACATTTATGTGCCTTATAGAAGGGGTATCAAAAGGTTTTAAAGATCACCAGAAGGAAAAGAGTTATGTCGATGAACTTTTGCCAGGATGGTCACTCGTCCTTGTGTACATTATGGTGCAAAAATGATATCAATGGCATTTATACTTTCTAAACAAGTGTCAATAGATGTTAGCCAGATAAACTGCATTGAGATTGAAGCGTTTGAAGGGTTACAGCCCAGTAGTTCTTTGATGACACACCAAAAATTTAAAAGTTTGATACCATTACCATAGTATAGGTTAGGATCTCCTCTTTCCATTGATACCAACATTATGGAAATCGGGCAATAAATGACGTCACAGTGACGTAATAAAGCATGGCCGACCTGAAAATGTTGATAATTAGCAAAATACAATGTGGAATTTTTTGGCTAAAAGAGGACCTCTATAAGAAAGTCGGTCTGTGGACAGTCAGTTTTAAAATGGGAGAAAGGTGTTACTTTGCACAGTGGCTATGAAAAGATGACTTAGGCTAAGGGTCTCATAATAAAACTATGTTCCTGGCTATATTTCTTCTTGGTGATCTTTAAAACTTTTTGATACCCCTCGTTGATGCCAATGATGTATGTGTGTACTTTGGAATGTTTTGGAATAATCAAAATCAAAAACCTATAATATCAATTTTAAATCCCACCAAGTTGTATGGTTTTTGTTGAATCTACAGACTGGTTTTGAATATTTTATTACTTGGTAAATGAAGGTGTGACATAAAGGTGTGTTGTCCAATTTTTCAAATTTTGGTTTTCACTGTCATATGAAAGATCAGTACTTAAATGTTTCACTTTCAAATTTCAGTTAAGGGAGCTCGGATCCTCATGATTTCTGAACATTTGTTTTCATCATTACTTGAAAACTAATAAAGTTATTAACTAAAAGCATACATTTTTAAAAGGACCTTCTTCACATGTACAAGGAATCTTTTATAGCATCAGATTCTTGATTTAGGAACTCACTTTTAAGAATCTCACCAAAAACTAGTTATTTTGCCAAAAATATTTGAACAAGGCTAGAAAATCAGGGGTGTGAGAGTTCAGATTTTAATCTGATTTCAGATTTTTTTCATGCCTTCAAAAGAGTCATCATCTCAGCTTTTTTTGTTATTTTTAACCTGTTTTTGGCATTTTTTCACTATTTTCAGATTATTTCAGATTTTTTTAAACATCCACTCACAGCCCTGGAAAATATATAATTCAGCTGAAATGTTCAAAAAGTCATATCAATGGTTCTAGGAAAAGTTTTCTCAAATTATTGTTTAAACACCTAGTTGTAAAAAATTTTGGTCAAAAAAGGCCGAAAAGCCATTTTAAAAAAATGAGAATTTTCAGCATTTATTGGCTTTTTCCTTTCTAAAAATGTATACATTTATGTAGTTTACTATATATTATTTATCAAATTATGATAAAAACCATTTTCAGGGATTGTGAGGCTCAGACCTCCCTTAACCGGCACACCCTGACAGCACTGATATATTGGCTCAATATCACTTGCTCATTGGTCTAATATTGGCTCAATATCATTTGCGAATCAGTCCAATATCGGGCCTATACCAATGTAAGCCTAATGTTGGGCCAAATTGAATGGAAAGCTAAGATAGGCCCAATATTTTAATGCGATTGAATGCCGATGCCAAGATTACCAATCGGGCCAATACGCCTATTATATCAATACTGTCTGGGTGGCCATTTGGATTTTATAAGCAAGGTTGTATTTTACAGTTGCCTATACTTCACTGTGTAGTTAATTTCATGGTTATCATAATTTGACACATTTTCAGTTATATCTGAAAAACTCTAGAAATGTTTCAGCCATAAGATTTTTACATGTGAATAAAGAAAAATATGAGAAATATTTTGGTACCAAAATCTCAGAAAGTCAGAAAAATGCTGACCCAATCGGACTTGGCTCCTTTAATTGTATGTATCAAGTGCAATGTGGAGGAAGGACAAAGTTTTGATTACAAATTGGAAAAAATGGTTGATTTTGGCTCCAGGCCTATCAATTTGTTTTGTACAATACTACTGCATAAGTGGTATTTTTCGCGCAAAATTAACTTAGCGCGAAAATAAATACACGGCGAAAATTACTGTGTATATGTTAAAAAAGAAATTCTATACTCGGCCAATGTTCACGTGGGCGAAAATAAAAAACGCGTGAAATTGTCCAAATTGGCTGTGCCTGAAAATTACTGAGCGCGAATATATTGGTGTTAACAGTACATCAATAGTCATAATTCTTACAGTTTCTTGTGAGAGCCAGTGATTATCTAAATACCTGAATGTTAAAGGGACATTGACAGTTTGCACAGTACAATACGCCTGGATATGACTGTCCACCATGAACCTTCTGTAAAGTCTGCATTTCTTACTTAACTCTTTTGCACCGTAAAGCCGCTCAAAGCGGCTCGCGAAAACGTGCATAATTGGACGGAATTAGTTTCAGGTGTAACTCTAAAAATATCTGTGAAAAAAAAGGACGAAAATCGGAACTCAGTCTGTACAAAGAGGCATCATCAATTTTGGCAGAAAGAATAAGACTGGCCCTCTACAAGTATCACTTTGAAGTAGAACATAATTATGCTCTTGTTGAATCTACAATCAAACAAATTGACCCGAGGCCTACTTTAGTGAATTGTTGTGGTGGATGGTCACTTATGTAGAAGCGTGATTAAGATAATCAATCTTATCTATCCTGTGTGAATGAAAGCAAACAGGATGTACACACCAGGCCGTATCACTCCGTAGATATCAATACAGTCATTTCATTGGTTAATTCCTGCAAAGGTGAAGGAATGGAGAAATATGCATTGTACACTAGAACATTGATTACAATTAGACAAATCACAAACAGGCCAGGTATTTCCTTTACACATTAAGATTTAAAAGTTGTTAAGTTCCTACTCATTTAAAACCAACGGTTCTTTGAAAATCTGTGTCGCTTGTTGGGGCATTTGATAGATTCCAACACCACAAATCGACTTGGTGGGTGTGCCAAAATTATCAGGAAAACATTAATTTGAATACATCTGCAAGCATGTAGAAATCTTGGGTAGAAACTGTTAAACAGTTTAGCTTGTACTGTAAACGGGGTTATTTTCACGAGGGTTTAATTTCGCAAATTTCGCGAATCAATATCTATCTGCCAATATAACCTCTCGCGAATACATTCATTTGATGTGCAGGTCCAATTTAACAAGCGCTAAAAGTTTGTGTCTGGTTTCGCAGAAAATTCAGCTCGTGAAAATATTCCCGTTTACAGTATCATGCACCTGTTATAGTGCCAATCTAGGGTATAAGATTTTTTCTCTGTTAACTTACTTTTTATGTGAATGAAAGAAAGTTGAATCTGCAATGGTTGTCAGAAAAACACCTTGTCACTAGTATGTGAAAAAAAAAACCTCATAACTTGTATTGCATTTGTCATTGGTATTTTATATATAGTTCTTCAGGTGACACCATCATATGAAGAACCATTTTAAGAACCACTGACCTAAGACTAGACTTGACACTATGTAGTGTGAAATGCAGATTTTGTGTAAATTGACGACTATCGCACTTCCTTCTTTCACAACGATGTATTCTTATCAGTACATGGAGTTGAATTACACACGGAAATGTGCAAAAGGATTACTGCCAATGGTGGAACAAATGGCATGGGAGAAAGGTCGCACCCCTCCCCCCACTCCCACCCACCACCCCCTGCTTAAAAAAATCACATTTTGGGGCAAAATAGTTTTTTTGTTGTAGGGCATATGTGTGAACCCTATGTGGGAGGGATCAAAGGTCATGTAGGGGTCAGATCGTAGGGCATATGTGTGAACCCTATGTGGGAGGGATCAAATGTCATGTAGGGGTCAGATCATCCCTCTGACCTTTAAGATGGCCCTATTAGATTGGGTACTGCTAGGTATTTTTAGCCCAGCTTATGAGTGTTTATTAGCCTATTGTTTTGTTGTGATATATGTTTTCTTCCGTTACAAATCAGATTGTCCTGAGAACTTGATTAAAAGTGTGTATCAAAATGCAGAGTTGCAACTTAAATGATCTTCCGAAAGTCAGATTGAATCATGATTGTAATCAGAAATTGTAATTGAAAAAAATGAAAAAAAGATGAACAAATCCTGAAAATGGTGTCTGAAAATACACAAACAGTAATTCTCATATTAACTTAACCAGTAAGCATTTTTATGCGGGTCTCTAATTTTTCAAACCAAAACAAAATGTAGCCACACTGAAGGCTGGTTTTGATCAAACTGATAAGATGGCATGAATGTGCCTCAAAAATGCTGTTCATTAATTTTCAGCCATTATGTGACTTCTGAGTTAATGTACTATTTGGTCCAAATCAATATATGCACTGTAGAAGTGATACTCACTCAAAAACAAAGAAATACATAAGAATTATACTGAAAATGGAGTACCCCTGTTTTGTTGTCTATGGGTTTGCTCACAGATAAGAATTTGGTCATGACTATATATTCTCGCTCGTTAGCTGCTCACGAGCGAACTCCCAGTGTGAATACAATTATAGAAAGTGTCTGTAAATTGATAGACAAGGAATTTTTATAGGGGAACCGGTTTTCTCCACCATCGTGTGTGGCTTATGGAGCAGAGTTATTGTACCTCTTGATATATTCGGAGTTTGGCCCAATATCCAGGCAGATCGCATAAATATTCACTTGACGCATGCATATAAAGCGTGTGCATTTTGTTTCACGCGAAAACCGTGTCTGCGTTTCAAGTAGCATATATTGTGACTTCCTCTGATCAAAGTACGCCAATTTTCCCGCTAATCCGTTGCGAAGACTTTCGAAGTGTGGCACGCTGAGCCGTAAAATGCCGGAGATACAACAACTTGCCCTCCATGAGCGACAATCCAAGATGGCTGATGCCCCATAGGATTTAAACGGCGGTGAAATCAAAATGGTGGCGAGTACCGGTTCCCCTATAAAAATTCCTTGTTGATAGAGTTAAGATTGAGCTTACACATGTCTGTTTATATGAGTGTAATACTGCATTGAGTTTTCTAGTGATTATTTCATCGCAAGACATGGCTTGAGGTTTGCCAATAGTATGCAGTCTTAAAACATACTACTTGTAAGCCGCTTTAAAATAAGAAGACTGCATATCGGTAGCTGGAGAACGATGTCCTGCGATGAAATCGACTGTGAATGCAACATTATAAATTACATGAGAATGAACCTATTCATATCTTCCAGAGCCCATATTCAATATTTAAAATATTTCATGTCTTGTTGTACTATGCCTGAAATGTATACATTATCATAGGGTGATCTGAGGTCAGTTGGAACATGTAGTAAATTGAAACAGCGAGTGTGAAATCGTTTGGGCAGCTGAATTTAATGCACCCCTCTATACACAAATCTGAAAAATCTTTACTGCACTGATGATGTAAAACTTGGGTGTTATAGGGATTCATTCATTCATTCATATATTTGAGGGTCTGTATAACACAGAAGTTGTTCTCACATTTGCCATTAGTGTCCATAGTAACAGTCAAATTTCATTCCCAGTTCGTGTCAGATTTATGTAGAGGAAACCCCCGGCCCAGTAATGAGCCGTCCCAGGAAGCACGTCTTTCATGTTATATCCAATTATGATATTTTGAACTTTTCTATGTCGAATGATAGATTTCCCATCTTATATAGATCAATCAGTATGGGTAAAAGAAGTTAAAAATTCTCGAAATTCACAAAATTTGCATGATTTTGGGTGAAATATGAACTTTCATAGTCCATAGTTCAAAAACTATAATGATGATCGTAAATATTTTGCCTGATAAATGAAAGACTCTACTCAGCATCTCAATTCTTTTGACGATGTAAATAAGCAGAGTGCAGGGCCCTTTTGTTCATGAATGTGAACGTTACCCTGCAATTCCTGGTCATTTGATCAATTATGTCTGAGAAATTTTGGAAGAGATTTTACGGCGAAAACACATTTTAATAAAACATTAGTATTGGCAAGCAGGAGGCATTCTTGTAATTGGTCAAATCTGTAGAATGGTCCAATAATTTATGAGTGCAACCAAATCTTGGCGTTAATAGACTAACTCAAAATTCTGTTTTCAATTTGTTTTTATTTCAATGCGCACATGTTCCGAGTAACCCAATCTCCCTTATCATATATAGTTTGGAGTGTTATGCTGTAAACGCACAAAATATTGTCTATGTATATAAGTAAATGTCATTATATAAAGTTGAACATAATACATATTTTTGACTTGATCTTTTAGTTTGTATAGAAATGGGTCAGATGGGACATTTTTTCATAAATCCATACCAATAAAAATAAACTTCTATCTACCAAATAGTTTGTGTGTATGTCTGGCTATTATTTTGTGTTATATTATTGAGTCTTTAGAAAATAGTAAAAGTACCAATTGAAGAGTGTTTTTTTGTCTCGTCTGAAAATTTTCAGAAGAGACATAGCATTCCAATTTTCTGTCCGCCGTCCACAAATTTTGTCCGGAGCAAATCTCAGAAACCGCATGCCCTATGTTAATGATATTTGGTGACTGGGTAGGCCGGGTGCCGAACTGGATCCAGAAATGGTTTCGGCGCAAAATATGCTAATTAAGTACCTAATTTGTATAATTTATGCATAAAATGGTTTAAATGGCATATTTTACAAACCGTGCACCCTACATTCATGAAATATGGTGGGTAGGTGGGGATAGAGCTGCGCTTGTGCCAGCTGCAAATTGAGCGCAAAATATGCTAACTAACGACCTAATTTGCATAATTTATGCAGAAATGTTAACTATTTTTCAACTTTGTCCCATTTCAAAGTTTAAGGTGTCAAATTGTTCGTCTTGGATCAGTGATCAAAAGTGACCCCGTTGTCCGACCACTCCCTTGGGGTCAAAGGTCAAATTTTCAACGTTGTGCAATTTCAAAAGTTTAGGTAACAAATTGTTTCTCTTGGACTAGCGATCAAAAGTGTTAATGGTGCCCTTGCGTCCGACCTTTCCCCTGGGGTCAAATTTTCAACTTTGTGCGATTTCAAAAGGTTACGATGCCAAATTGTTCGTCTTGGACCAGCGATCAAAAGTGTCAATGGTGGCCCCATCGTCCGACCTTTCCCTTGGGTTCAAATTTTCAACTTTGTCCGATTTCAAAGATTAAGGTGTCAAATTGTTCGTCTTGGACCAGCCATCAAAAGTGTCAATGGTGACCCCGTCATCCGACCTTTCCGTTGCGGTCAAATTTTCAACTTTGTCCGATTTTAAAGATTAAGGTGTCAAATTGGTCTTCTTGGACCAGCAATCAAAGGTGTCAATGGTTACCCCGTCGTCCGACCTTTCCGTTGGGGTCAAAATTTTAAACATTGTCCGATTTCAATGATTAAGGTGTCAAATTGTTCGTCTTTGACCAGCGATCAAAAGTGTCAATGTTGACCTTGTCGTCCGACCTTTCCGTTGGGGTCAAATTTTAAATTTTGTCCGATTTCAAAGATTAAGGTGTCAAATTGTTCGTCTTGGACCATATTAAAATTGTCAATGGTGACCCCGTCATTCGACCTTTCTGTTGGGGTCAAATTTTCAACTTTGTCCGATTTCAAAGATTAAGGTGTCAAATTGTTCATCTTGGCCCAGCGATCAAAAGTGTCAATGGTGACCTTGTCGTCCGACCTTTCCGTTGGGGTCAAATTTTAAACTTTGTTCGATTTCAAAGATTAAGGTGTCAAATTGTTTGTCTTGGACTAGCGATCAAAAGCGTCAATGGTGAACCCGTTGTCTGACCTTTCCCTTGAGGTCAAATTTTCAACTTTGTATGATTTCAAAGATTAAGGTGTCAAATTGTTTGTTTTGGAACAGCAATAAAAAGTGCCGCATGGTGACCCCGTTGTATTACCTTTCCCTTTGGGTCATATTTTCATCTTTGTCCGATTTCAAAGAATAGGGTGTCAAATTGTTCGTCTTGGACCAGCGATCAAATGTTTCAATGGTGACACCATGTAGCAAGTAGGTGGTCAATTCAGTTGGCGATCGATACGCAGGCGAGACTACTAGTTCTCGAACCATCTTGTTTTCAAAACTCACCTTGTCCACTTCGACTCATTCCAAGAAAATCATGTAGCCTCGTAGTGCTCTTCCAGGGCGTCATATCTGTCCCGCCGCTAGGTCATTGCTGCCATTCAAGTTCCTGTTTTGCTTGTTGTTTTTGTCCTATTTTAGTTTTTTTGTCTGTCCCTTGTCCTCACCCTGCCTGGCTGTCAGTAAAGGCATCAGTTGGCTTGGTTTTGTCTGCTTTCTTTATTTTATTTTTTGCACATTTTATGTTTCTTTGTCAAATGTTGAATAAAGATGATTGAATAATTTTGTTTTATGTTTTTTCAAATTAAAATATCTGAAGTTCAATTATTCAACCATCCAGAATTGGATAAATATATCGTCTTTTTTTTTTTTAAATGCCAACTTTGAAAATGCATATTTGTGATGGCTCACCCTGAAAAAGGGGGGGGGGGAGAGACTTTGCAAATGATATCAATTTTGATTTTATCATTTCATATGTTACAGCATTTTCTAAGCTTTAAAATGACACCTTGCTTGTTGAAATTGATCAAGGCGATCAAATTTTACAACAGGAATTCTGGAAATTTGTTTATTTTTGCAGCCTATTTTCACCAGTTTCTTGAAAAGTGTTATGTCGCAAAGTCCCTGCGTGTCAAAAACAGCAAAACATATTAAAGATACAGGGTACGTTTTAAAAAACTAATTAAATAAATGTTGTTAATGTGATTTTGAAGGATATGATTGATACTACCCCAACCCTAAAATTCTTGATTTGGCCTAACATGGGTCTATGACAAAGTCATCGAACTCCAAGGCGGGGGGGGGGGACTCAAATATAATATTGCAGGTATAGCGTGACCAAGAAAAAGGTGAATTAGTGTTGTTTTTGAGGACTTTTAGGGTATATCAAAAAACAGCAAGAAATAGGGTACTTTTTCAAACCCTACACTGCAAGAAAGTTGGGCGATTTGGGGGTGATTTCGCCCAACGTTGATGAAGTATACATCCCTACCAACGTTGAGCAAAACACAAATAACACTGTTGGGCACACATCCCTGCCCTAATGTTGGGCAAACCTATTTGAGCGGAAACGCGAGTCCATCTGCCATCTGTGGGGTAAAAGCGATACAAAATTTTGGCAAAAGTGTCTGATCTACGGTGCTTTTTTAGTTTGCCCAACAGTTGGTAGGGATGTATATTTGCCCAACTTTTTTGCAGTGTAGTGTGAAATCAGTATAGATAAAATCCCGATTTAGGTTGTGAATAGGGAAAAAATGGTATATTTTGGCTTCAGAACCCTCAACCCTTTAGGGGTGTTTTGAAAAACTCTGGTCACGTTATGCATGCAACATGATACTTTTAAGTATCATGTTGCATGCATAACGTGACCAGAGTTTTTCAAGTGGTCCCCCGGAGACTAATTTTCACGTTTTTACTACTTAGTACATATTAGGAATTGGTCCTCAAAGTGACATCACTCATTGAAATCACAACTTTATTATTTATTTTTTATGTAAAGCTTTATTATCACTCGGTAGTGGATGTAGCCCCTTTTGGAAATAAATTTTAGATATATACGTCCTTCCTGACACACATACAGAATTATGTTTACTGGTAAGCCCAGTCTCTCAATGACAGCAACTTCTTGGAAAATAGTTTGCTTCCATGAAGCTACCCGCATTTGTCAAGTGTTGGTATCGGTGATACCGGA
>JXSR01S010669.1:163218-173650 GCA_000969725.1 Ophiothrix spiculata
ATCTACTGCAGATAGCATACTATTTCACTAGATATCAAAGTCATCTACAGCTGACAACCTTGTTCTACATCAGCTATCTACAGCAGATAGCATACTATTTCACTAGATATCTAAGCCATCTACAGCTGACAACCGTGTACTTCATCAGCTATCTACTGCAGATAGCATACTATTTTACAAGATATCTAAGCCATTTACAGCATCTAAGGAAACAACAATTCTAACATGTCCTGTAAGTTTCACGTCCATACCATGCAGATATTTTTCAAAATGGCGATTCAAAATTTTTCAAGGTGGCAACTACCACCACAACACCCCCCCCCCCTGTACCCGCACACTTTGACAGCCTACATTAACCTTAGGTTGTAGATGATCACCAGTTGAGCCATACTGGGCCCCATAATATAGATGATGATGATGTATGCGTACTCTGGCAACTAAATGGTAATTTGACTGAGAATGCGGCTATCGAGCCAGTCAAGCGCTGTTCCTTGCGTACGCCCAATTTAGCGGCAAAATGTGAGATGCGTATTGTGTTGTAGTCAAGTAATAGTAGTGCGTGGCTGAACGCAGAGGTGGGTCACTACGCACTCACGTAGCATCGGTCCAGACATGGCGCCCGCGTGGCGCTATCCCCTAACTTAGCAGGATTTTTAGGGTGCAAATAGACCAGTTTCCTATCTGGACTTTTATTAATCTATGGGTGTATGTGATGTGAAATTAACAAATGCTAAACCCTTGCAATATATTGTGTTTACACTCTTTGTGGGAGTATATAATGTGCATGTACAATTACTAAATTTCTAAGAATCTTGGTTTCATAGCATAATTGATTTTAATTTGTGAGGTCTGTGCATTTTCAGCCCAGGGAGGGGTAAATGGGTATTCTGAGCAGGTAACTACTCTTGTTACCAAAAAGGAGATTTAAATGGACACTGGACAGGTCTCGAGACTTGCAATATACATGTAGGGTATCAAAATCTACCTGGTACTCTGCATGTCTCACATTCGAACAGTTTAAAATTTAGCTTTTAAGTTTAGGGTATCAAACTAAGAAAGAATGGTTGAAATAATGACAAAGGTACCTTAAATGGCCAATAAAAGTGCTTCAAAAATACTTCCTAAAATGTTCAAATGGTAAACAATTACATTTTACCTATGATTTTTTTTATTACTTTTGTCATTTGTCAAAATCCGGGACAAATAATACTAAGACACTTCTTAGTATTATTTATCCCAGGTGAAAACTAATCTGGTTACCCTATTTTTTGAAGTGTGCAAAAAATGGTTTAACAAATTAGAAAATGGAGCATTTAGTGTTTTACAAGCACATAATGATTGACGATTTTGAGCTTTCCCTATACTTTGTATTGTAAATCCTGTGAATTTTGGGGAAAATATGTACTTTTTGAAATGCCTGTATCTCAAAAACGAGTATGGTGACCTATTGTTTTTATTTTAGGT
Source organism: Ophiothrix spiculata (assembly GCA_000969725.1). Taxonomy (NCBI): domain Eukaryota; kingdom Metazoa; phylum Echinodermata; class Ophiuroidea; order Amphilepidida; family Ophiotrichidae; genus Ophiothrix; species Ophiothrix spiculata. The sequence continues at coordinate 164,683 of JXSR01S010669.1, forward strand.
TTGTCTATATCAGCACAAACAAATATACCAAATACTAAGTTTTTAAACAAATCAATGGAGATTTTATGGATGGAAAACACCTAAACCACCACCACCCCTTAGGAAGATGACGAAAATCAAGTTTAGGTTTTTAGTGCACTCTGTTTTTTAACAATGGTGAATATAATGTTTGTTTTCTGCAGGTGAAAGCTGCTTACACATAGCCATTGTCAATGAAGACTTCGAAATGGTGAAATACATGGTAGAAAAAGGCAATGCGGATATCAACGAGAGATGCGTTGGTTCCTTCTTCCTTCCTAACGACCAGAAAGATCAGCGGCAAGACTGCTACAACAGGGAAACATTCAAACTTCCTAAGGAAACCAACTATCAAGGGTAAGATTGTAGAAAAAAAAAAGACCCAGTGTACTTAAAAATTTGTGGGTAAGGACTTACAGGTGCAATTCATGATTTTCCTGTGACATAAACCTTGCCTCTTTTCTAGCTAAATAAAAAGAAGTGTTCGACATAAATATTTACTGAAAATTTCACTTGATTCCGACCGTTCATTTTCAAGTAACAAGCTTTTCAGCATTTTAAAAATCCCCATCTAAGCTACTGTGTTGTAATTATTGTCGGGTCCCGACAATAATTAGAAAATGACACATTTTCTTGGTTTTCTCAAATATGCAAGCACATATGAAAGAATGGTTTGGGGATCTAACATAATTACCAGTTGAGGATTCTTATAAAAAACTCAATTTTGATTGAAGTGACCTTGAGGATAAAAAGTGGATCATGAATTGCCCCTTTAAGGTTAGGATTTAGTTTAGGATTTGGGTTACATGTAGTTTTACGGTTATTTTAGTGTTAGGGTTTAGCCTGGGCCGCTGTCATTGGGACCTGTATAGACTCACCAGGTATACACTGTATGCAGCGCCCAAAGAAGGAGCATTCACACAGGGGACCAACGGCTTTACGTGACTTCCTTTGTTGTTTTTAAAGGTCCTGAGCATGTATGATGTACTGTTTTGTTTATAATCCTTAGCATATTTATATAGGGTTATGTTTGTTAACCCTAAGCATGTATGAACTAGCATATTTTGACTAAAAAGGCCTACAGATATGTTCAGTTCATTTATCTGTAACTGAATCTATACCAGCTGGGCTATATTATACAAATATTGACTGCTTTGAGGGGCATGGTTTAAATTATTTTCCCAAGGTGATCTCAAAAAACCATGAATATGCCCGAAGCGAAGCTGAGGGCATATTCATGGTTTTGAGATCACCGAGGGGAAATAATTTTAACCATAACCCGAACAAAAAGCAGTCAATATTTGTTTTATATACCGAATATTGGTTGGTTAAAAGAGCCATTTTAGCACTCCAAGTGCTCGATAATAATTTACGATATTTGTTTCTCCTTTCAGTGCTGACCGCGTCATATTCAGCGCGCCCAAGATGAATAGATCACGCACTGCAGCGCGTGTCTGACCATGAATGCTTACAGTCGCACGCATAAAGCTCGAGTGACATGATGCAAAATACATTGAGCGGGCATAGTGAATCCTATGCCCCGGGCATAGTAAATTTATAGGGCCTATAGTTAAATCCATGCCCTCACTTTTAACCAATCAGAGGACAGGAATCTATATATGAGGTATATAAAGTATTCTATATAACTTTAAAGGCCAAGAAATCTTTGTTGTTGTTGTGTTGCCCTTTTGAAGTCGAGTTGGTCGGTTGGGATTCTTATTTTACTTTTCCTGAAGGAGATTTTTACCTTTAAAATCTCTAAAAACAATGCATTATGAACTTGTCTCAGAATGAAATATCAGAAAGTTGCATCGCTTTGTGTAAAAATTACACAAAATGCATCGCTCTATGAAACTTTCTGAATATTCATCAATTGAATTGAAATACATAACATGTTAATAACAACTGCATAACTGATATGTGACCCATCATATCGAAAGGTACCTTAAGGGTCCCAAAATTAAAATTGATTTTTTTGGTCTCATCTGAAAGATTATATTTTAAGCTTTAAAATGACACCTTGCATTTAGTTATTGGATGTTCGATTGCAAAGCTACATCCAAATTGGTAAAAGGCAACAGGCTGATTCAGAAAACTATAGTTCTGAGAAAATCAAGTTTAAAGTTTCTGTACTGGTAAAACTTGAATGGAGAAATGATTTTTATCTTGTTTTTTAACAAATTAATCTTATGTTTTGGATGTTGGAGTCTGATTAATATGATAGAGTACACTTCAAAGGTAACGTTTCTGATGAAATCAGAAATTCGACCTTGGATGTAATGTTTGACTATGCTCAGCTTCAATGGCCCGAATTAAGGTATTAAGGTACCTTTCGATATGATGGTCACATTAAGGGCGAAATCATACTCGGCCTCCAAACAAAATTTTTCCTACCAAACATTTTATCGTGACATCAAAATGACGATTGACTCCAAACAAAACAACTTGAACACCGAGTTGAGACCAAATAAAATTTCGCGCTAGAATGCACATGTTATTGAATTGCCATATACATTGGACCAAATGTTTGCTATCTGTCCTTAAGGTGAAAACATACTATTTTGAGCTATCAAACATTTGGTGCAACAAGTCTTTGTTATTACATTAATTCCAATGCATTTTCTAATCAATAACGGATGATTGGTGTTGAAAATCACCAAGCAAGGAAAATTTGGTAGAGTATTGATTTTTCATCACCAAGCATCCGTTACTAATAGAAAATACATTGTAACTATATATCAGATTTTAAGATGACAAAGACTTGATGCACCAAATGTTTGGTAGCCCATAAGAAGTATGTTTTGACCTATACTTTAAATTCGATGGCAAATATTTGGTGACGTCACGACCAAATGTTTGTTAGGAAAAATTTTGTTTGGAGGACGAGTATGTTTTCAGCCATAGTCTCCTCCCTGGGGCCATGAGCTTAATGAACACCATTTGTAGTGATGATTTGAAGGAAATACATATAGACTGGTACTTGTAAAATTGTAGTACTCAAGAATTGTGAAGCTTGTTGAATTCCATGAGCTTTCAGTCAAAATACATTAATTTTACTCATTATTTGTTGAGGTAAAAGGTATACTCAAGGTCCAACTTTATTATTATTGAGAACTGTATATCACGACTTTTGTGTTTCCATGAAAATGTGTAATTAGGGTCTTTTTTCACAATTCATTGTGATACCGTATCAAAAACAGTCAAAATTTGAAAAAAGGGTATGAAAAGCACACATTTAATACACGAAAAGGGTTGATTAAAACATTAAAAGGAGAGATTTCTTTTAAACACAAACACTTGAAAAGTTCATCCGTTAATTTGAAACAAATGTCCCAAATTTTGTTTTCCTTCAGAGTTAGGCCTAAACAAAATTGTTGCCCTTTTCCGACCAATCCTTAATCTGGCAAAAATTTACAAGAGAAAATCTGCTGGAAATTCTCATTATTTTCTTTATTTTTTGCTGCCTATTTTCATCAATTTCTTGAGAAGTGTTCTGTCGCAAAGTCCCCCTTTTTGGGGTGAGTCATCACAAATGATCTTGTTGTGTCGTCATATGACTTTAATAACATAACATAACATAACATTTTATTTTCTTCCACAATTGCAATGATAACAGTGTTTACATAAGAGAATATATATAACTGAAACAACAATGTGGAGGAGGACTGGAAAATAGGCCGAAGGCCTGTCTAGTTCCAGACTCCTTTACGGTTTTACAATTACATTTGTATATATATTTACATGATAATTTTTTTACAAATAACATTAGCTTAATATGGTAGCTCAAAAAGAACTTAAATTGAACCATACAGTCAAATTTGAACATTGATCAGTGCTTTTTACATGGGTTAGCTGGCTAGCATGGACCTCTCCATCTAGGTCAAGTGTTGCATTCACAGTACATGTTCTGTACTCATTGATTTTAGCGCTGTGCTTTTGGCATTTCCTCAAATCATCATTAATGCAGGGGTTAGTTTGAATTTGGAACAACCCTAAAGGCTACGATTACTTGATGCCGAAGCTTGAGGTCAACATTTTTTTATTATTGTGATGTCTTTTCTTTCATTTATAACATCTATGAAACTTTACCTCATACAAATTGGGAAATCATGAGTGAAGCTTGGACTAGTGTTTTTACATGTTTGTTGGTGAAGTGATAGTGGATTATATTTGTGGATTGTGTCCATACAGTGCTGATCGAATGCTTGAGCATGCTGATCTTGACCATATATTAGTTCAAAAATCTATGATCTTTTATAAATTCTGGATAAAAGTGCATTTTCTGATACATCATCCACAATATTTACATTATTGCTTTTGCCATTAAAGACATCATTATATTTGATATCATAGTCCGGAGAAATCCGTGAACTATACAATTTACTTACGAGCAAAACATGGTGAACCCTGAACTCAAGAAATCAGAATCATAATGCAGCTTTACCTTTTTTTTAAACTCGCATTTCACTAGGAGATTGAATTTGGTTGCATATGGCCATTTTGATTTCATATGGCCACAAACAATTTCACATGGATTTACTGAATTCAATTAAAATAGTTTCTCGTAGCTGCTTATCCTATTCAGTGAATCTAAACTTGCAAGAATCTTTGCAGTCTATTTTGATTCAGAAGATAAACAAGGACTTGAAGTGAGAATGTTAACATTTCATTCAAAACTATTTGCAAAGATGCTTACTACTTTAGGTTTCCTGATAGGTTGAGCAGCTAGCAAAAACCATTTTGGATTCAATAAATCCATGTGAAATTGTGGCCGTATGAAATCAACATGGCCACATGCAACCAAATTCAATCTCCTAGTGTTTGCCAATTGGTAAAAGTTAGCCTAATTTTTTTGGAAAGCACATGAAGTGGTGGTGAAATCCTGACCTTAGAATTATCAGGTGAAGAAGATTCAAACCAACCCCTGCATAAGGGAGTATGGTACTGATTCGTTTCGTAAACTGTTCTTTAATAATGGCGTTAGAATATTAAAAGCCTTACCTTCATGGTAAAACTATGTAAAATTTACAAATTACAATGCTGAATCTGTCACAAATAATCTTATGTGTTGAATTGCCAACAAGCAAGCAAGCTTCATGTAAAATTATCCTCAGAATCCACATTTTGGTCAAAAACTGACATCACCTATAATCATGGTTCAGCATGTAAATCCACTGTTAACATGTTCAGTTTCATAATGCTTAAAGAAATCTATTGCTTAATAACAGAGCTAAAAGGTTTCCAAAATTATTGGTTAACTATATAATATTAATTTCTTTTTTGGCATCTAAACTGTTGATTTTCCAGAAATAGGGCACATATATCTAATATATTTCTGATATCAGCATTGTAGATATGTAAGATTTTACTTCTATCATGTTTCTTATTGGACTTATACTGCAAAACAATCACAATCAGTGATAAATACCTTAATTAAGAATATGTAGTTACGGGAATTGCAAGGCAGCCCTTATGTCATCACTCTCACTTAAACACACTGACCATGTATGTATCAGGCTGGTCTTTTTGTGAATACCTTAAAGGGACTAGCCTAGATATCACCTAGAATTAAAAACTTATGGAAATGTTCTAAATAAAGCTTAAGTCTAATAAAATCTTAAAAAGTGCAAAAATTTCCACATAAATGGCTCAAATTGAGAGAGAATTAATTTGCAACATAGCATTCTTTGATGATGGTGTGACTATCCTGTGTTTCCTAAATCCCAAGTTAGCACCTCAGATGGATACCAGATAAAAGATCAAAGAAAGCTCATGAAGATAACATAATACATATTAAGAGAGAAACAATTTCATCAAAAATAATTTGATTGGTCATCACAGATGTAGAAACAAGATCTGTTTAAGTTTTCAAACTAGAAACACTGTTTTCACACCTTAAAGTAGGTAAAGAATTGCAATTTTCTCAAATATTTATCAAAATCATGGAAAACTACTTGTAGGCTATATTGCTATACACATGTTCTAATGATTCAAGTAAAAATATATGCACATGTAGGTAAAAATTAGTGGGAAGAATCTAGTCCAGTCCCTTTAAATTAAGATAATCAGGGAGTAGAATATCTTTATTGAAAGATCCGTATTTTAGCTCTATAGCAATCACATGTGTATTTCTATATCTCTCACTTAAAGGCTGACCCACTGGGGTGAATACCCTTTATCTTTTGCCGCCTGCCTAGAACAAGAAGATATATTCAGATATCTATGGAGTAAAGGAGCCGATATCAACGCACAGGACACTAATGGCAACACACTCATGCATTTGGCCGTTATTCAGGATAAGAAGGTATGTATAGAAATTATGGGAGTGGGGTACAGTTGGGGGAGGAACCAAGAAAGATGTAATTATTCATATAATTGTAGCAGGGGTGTGAGAGTTCAGATTTTAATCTGATTTCAGATTTTTTCATGCCTTCAAAAGAGTCATAATTTCAGCTTTTTTTGTTATATCAACCTGTTTTTGGCACTTTGTCACTATTTTCAGATTTTTTTTCAACATCCACTCACAGCCTTGTTGTAGAGACATTATGGCTGGGCTGAAGACGGTATGTTTTAAAGCACGGGACGCGATTCAGTATTTGGGTACTTCACATGCGAGCATCAATCTGATTTAATTTACCACACTAATGTGCATTTTAAGAAGTTCAGATTAAATCGGTTCATATTCACACAGTGAATCACCTATCTTAGGACATCTGCACTGTGTATGTTGAATCTAGGATGTATACAGTGACTGATGCTAAGCTAGTTAAAGGGGCATTGGACAAGTTCAGCATCATCCCCAAACTTTTCTCCAAGCATTTTGAGATTTTTGAATCGTTTGAAGCTTTAGCGGAAATAATAACAGCATGCAAAGTTTCATTGTCAAATTCAAATCCTATATACCAAAATACTAGATATTCTTTTATTTTTTAATTATCGTTGTCGACAACGATAAATACTGCCCTCTATAGTTGAATTTTTAAAATTGGTCTTTTTAGGAGATCTAATGCGAACTCCAAATTTCCTTTGATTTATCTGCAATCTATGATGTGAAAGGAATGTTTTACAAACAAATCATTGGAACTTTCTTGATGTATAGCATCAATAAATATGTTTAAAGAATAGCCTCATTCCCAAGATCAACAAACAAAATAAATTCAAATGTTTGAATTTTCTGAAGGTTTAGATCAAATTTTTCCCAATATCTGGTAATTGATTGCTATTTTCTAACATATGAAGTGTAAATCATCAACAAATAAAATTTTCCAATGCCCCTTTAAGTGCTCACTTGTGAGTTAAAAAACCATCACACACACACAGGGATGCTCATATGATTAGGCTTCAAACCGATTCCATCTGGCTTAGTCTGACTTTATCAGAACTTTTGAAGTCCTGATGTGCTAAAATTGATTAGCCATATGGAGAGACCCATTGACAACTCATGGTCTCAGGAACTGCTTTTTTTCCCATAAAATGCAACTATTTGAGTTGAAAATTGCTCAAAATTAGCTTGTAAACATAATAAAAAAATGTAAGTCATTTTCATGGGGTCTTCGGAACTGAAGTAATCTTGAAAAGAGCATCTTGGGGAGCGGAAGAGGAGGCTTGAAAAGGGGGTCTTGAGGGCGGCACATACCCGTACCTTCCATCAATGTAAGTACCCCCCCAACCCACACCCCGGGATTGGGTCCCTGAGAAGAATCAAATATTGCAAACTGCATCTATCTGATTTCAAATGAGCAAATAATCTAAACCTCTCCACAAAATTCTTTTACATAGTCAGTAGAAACTCGCTAAAATTCCTACATGTTTTGAAATTCAAATGTATGTGCATCGTTTTAATCTATTCTGACTTGCTTTTGCCTTGATTTTGTACAGTCCTTCAAATTCAGTAATTACAACGAGTTGTTTTCTTTTCTATTTTAAAATAATTTGCTGTGCATTTTTATGTAGTTTTATACCCAGGCTTTTAGCAAGAGTCATAATTAAGTCAGTATAGGTGCACTAGACGTTTTTTCACACTTGTGGATTTTAACGATCTTAATGTAGATGAATAAATACAGAGTAAGCTATGTAAATGTAGACACACTCAACTGTCATAATAAATCTTTAATTGCTGTATGTGGCTCGTTAATCTCCTGGGGGAACCACTTGATTATGCTTCAAGGGTAAGCAGGTATTGTATATTTCTTAAGTTTTGTTCTAGTATGTACAGCGCTCAGCGGCTTCTTTGTTATGAGCGCTCAAAAATCTCACATTATTATTATTATTACCAGAAAAGTAGGAATAAGGGTTTATTGCAAACAAATTATGAATAGGGATCTAAAAATGCCCTTTTTCGAAAAAAGGGATGTGTTTTATATTTTGATGTTCGAAACCAGAAGCGTTGGAAGGAAAATAAAAGTGGTGCGGCCCCCGGTAAAGGTGGTGCGGCATGTGGCCTCTTAGTTATCAAAAATATGGAAACAACTAAGCCTCAGAAGACAACAGTTACTAAAAACAAATATGTACAGTAATATGTTGTGGTTATTTATGCTAGGACTATAATAAAATGCATCAAATTTATTTATTTTTATTTTTTCTGCTTGAAAAGTGGTGTGGCCAAAGCCCACACGGCCTACACGATTCTGACGCCCCTGCTCAAAACATTGTGTGAGGTGTTCCACAGGGCTACTAGGTCCCTTTCTATTTATTTTAAAAGTAAATGATACAATGTATTCATCAGATGGACTTGACTTTATACCTTTTTGCTGATGATACTACACTCAAATATGATGATGATGGTGATGATGATTTATGAACCAAGGTATCATTTTAGTTACCAATAATAATGTTGCTTTTCATAGAAAACTAGTGCCTGCCTAGAACAAGAAGATATATTCAGATATCTATGGAGTAAAGGAGCCGATATCAACGCACAGGACACTAATGGCAACACACTCATGCATTT
>JXSR01S010669.1:175638-190788 GCA_000969725.1 Ophiothrix spiculata
GTTTTGGTATATTTTTAAACCTGATTGAACAAGCTTTCCAGTCATACCAAAAACGCACAAAGCGTGCATTTTTTTAAAATATTTTAGGTCAAAATTATCAATAAGAGGGGGTAATATAGAGAAATTTGCGCCAGAAAGGTTCCAATTATTTTCTGAGGGGGGAGGCAAACTGGTGGGTGGGGGGGGGGGGCAGAAAAATATGGGGGGCATGTGCCCCCTATATCCCTCCCCAACACCTTACCACGATCAGTACGAGGGCCCCAGTAATACTTCATATTTTGAAGATCTATACCCCTTATATAAGTGGCCCCCAGGAATATTTAAGTACATGTACTTAAATTGGGTGAATGTCAAAGGAATTAATTTACAACCTTTAATTTATTTAAAATGCTAACAATGCAATTTGCTGAAGCGAACTTGGAAGCAAACATGACGTAAGGTTATATACAGTAAAAATAAATATTTCATGACGCTGGCCATCCAGCTAGCTGTCATCTATAACAATTCTATCTCAATATTTTGCATCAAGTACGGTACATATATGTCCGGGGGGGGGGGGGGCACTCAAGTAAAATGTTGCAGGCATAGTGTGACCACAGTTTTTCAAAACACCCCCTAAAGGGTGATTGTTTCTGAAGCCAAAATATACCCTTTTTCCCCCATTCACACCCTAAATCAGGAATTTACTGATGTTACCGTTTTAATACTAGGGTTTAAAAAAGTACCCTATTTCTTGAAAATCAGCTAAAATGGCTGCTTTTGATACCCTAAATGCATGGTATCACCTGATTCACCCTTTTGTCCTAAAAAACAACCCTAATTCAACCTTTTTCTTGGTCATGCTATGTCTGCAGCATTATACTTGAGTGGCCCCCTGTGATATATGTATCGTTCTATAGAAATTGAAGTCATGAATTACTCTCATGCAGAAAAGTATGGTATGCAAAAATGTTTTGTTGAGAAGACATATCAGTTATAATGTATATGGTTTTTTTTTCTAAACTGTCTTATTTTTTGGATGTATATTTGCTCAAGAAATAAATAATATCCATTTTTTTGTCTTGCAGGAAATGTTTACCTTAGCATACGAGCTTGGAGGACGATGCGATATCCAAAACAGACAAGGTTTCACGCCGCTGTCCCTCGCAGCATATCTATGCAAGACGGATTTATTTCAGCATATTTTATACCTGGAGCGGCAAGTGTCGTGGAAATATGGCAACGTGATATGCGCCTCGTATGACTTGAGCAATTTGGATAGCATCGATAAAAACGGAGACGTCAACGAGCACTCGGCATTGTATGTTATTATTAATCAGGTGAGGGACATATGTAGGACTACATATATCAAACTTTTATTAAAGTTGGCAAGCTGGCAAAATTTGATATCCATTAGATTGATAGGTACATGCATGGGTTCTCAACTATAGTCCTTACAATGTGCCACATATATGAGAAAATTGTAGGGGAAAGTGCCAAACTTGCCTATTTCTCAGCACATTTCTAATGTATTTCTTTGTTTTTAGAGAGCGTCAACGTGCCAATTAATACTGGTCAAAGTGGCAAATTTGGCGAGCGCGCTGCTATTTGATAATCCCTTGATTAGTGTATGTGACCTGTTATTTTAAAAGGTACATGTTGTCGGCAAACCCGATTCAGAGCTACGGCCGTCTAAAGTTGGAAGTTGAAAATTGGCCGGGAAGTCGATTTTAAGATATTGTAAAAATTAGGTCCTTGAAGTATATATTTTCAATAAATGTGAAAAATCGAGTGACCATGTCAGATCCAGTTTTCGCTGAAAATGTCTGTGGGACTGTCACTTGAGTACCATTTGCTCAAATATTACTATCAGCGCATTCAGATAATTTCCTTTGGCAAATTTGGTATCGCCGTCTTTGTTACAATCTGTAGAGCATATGTGCCAAGTTTGGTGTCAATAGGGCAAGTAAAAGTGCTGGTTGCTATGGAATTTTAGAATGGTTCCTTTGAAAACCAGCAATATATGTATCCTGTGTTTAAAATTGTCATAGTTATCATGATTTTTCTCAGAAGTGTGTTTTTTAAATCCATCAATATTGTCATTCTTTGTTTTATCATAGCTCAGTGATCAAATGTTGGATGCATTTAGTTTTGGTATATTTTTAAACCTGATTGAACAAGCTATTCAGTCATACCAAAAACCTCAATTTTGAATTTTGGACCCAACATTTGCCTTTTGATGTAACCCGTCACATATAATATGGAAACTTTAACCCAACAAACTCACTGTATTATGTATTTAAGGGGAAAATTGTATTGGTTCCTTTGAGTCAAAAATCTAAACTCTGTTTTATTTTTTTTTTGCTAAAAGCAGAGTCCAATGATGAAATAGAATTACATGTTACATTTAAAATGCATTTTTCATGAGTTAAAAATAAAAACTGTTCTCTTTTGTAAATTTGTGAATACCTGAGATCAGCTTTCTTTTTTTCTTTAAACATGATGTTCATTCAAATTTAAAACCTGACATAGGGATATCAATTGTATGCTTTATGGCATAATTTGTCTGTCAAGTTTTAAGAAATTGTGTTTTTATTTGCTTCTCTCCATCGCAGACCAGTAAAGAGCACCTACAGATGTTCAAAGGCCTACTAGCTAAAATGATGGAAGAGAAATGGAAGACGTTTGGTAGAACTCACTTCACCATCAAGATGATCCAATTTATCATCTATCTAGCAATTCTAACCACAGCATTCTATCTTAGGCCTGGGAAAGTGAGTATCACCATCAAAATGATCCAATTTAACATCTATCTAGCAATTCTAACCACGGCATTCTATCTTAGGCCTGGGGCAGTGAGTATCACCATCGAAATGATCCAATTTAAAATCTATCTACCAATGCTAACCACAGCATTCTATCTTAGGCCTGGGGCAGTGAGTGTCACCATCGAAATGATCCAATTTATCATCTATCTAGCAATTCTAACCACAGCATTCTATCTGAGGCCTGGGACAGTGAGTATCACCATCAAAATATTCCAATTTATCATCTATTTAGCAATTCTAACCACGGCATTCTATCCTAGGCCTGGGGCAGTGAGTATCACCATCAAAATGATCCAATTTATCATCTATGTAGCAATTCTAACCACAGCAATCTATCTTAGGCCTGGGACAGTGAGTATCACCATCAAAATGATCTAATTTATCATTTATGTAGCAATTCTAACCATGGCATTCTATCTTAGGCCTGGGGCAGTGAGTATCACCATCAAAATGATCCAATTTATCATCTATGTAGCAATTCTAACCACAGCCTTCTATCTTAGGCCTGGGACAGTGAGTATCACCATCAAAATGATCAATTTTAACATCTATCTTGCAATTCTAACCACAGCATTCTATATCTTAGGCCTGGGACAGTGAGTATTCATATGTGCAGGGGTGTAGCCAGGTTTGGAATTGGGGTGGGGGGAGCAAAAGTTTCAAATGGGGGAAGGGCTTTGAGTGGGTAGCCAATGATAAAATATAAAGTGTAATGAATGGAGTGTCCTTGCTGGTTGTGTCCTAAGTGCCCTCTTTTGCCAATAAATGGGCACTTTGGGCCAACAATTTGCAATTTGCAATTTTTTGCCCAAAATGGCTAAAAACATTGTATTTATTACCAAAAAAATGGCAAAATATTTAAGCATTAATTTTTGCTTTAAAATCAGGGAAACGAAAAGCAACGTTAAGTTTGGGATGATTTTTCCCTTTGTATTCATTGTCCAGTTTTATATGTCAATGACCGCTTCCGAAATCACAACAGCAAGGAACGAAATTGCAACGAATGATGCAATGTTGGCTTGCAAGAGGTTGATGTAGGGTGACGAATGTTGAAATTAAATAGTTTTTTATTTTATTTATAATCTTACAAAGGTCATCGTCACAGTGTGAGCCAGACTTTAACAACATATGTAACCCGAGTCTATGATGTATTCGACGCATTTTCATGATTTTTAACAGAGAGCTTTAGTGAGCTCAGGTTGGGCTAGGTATAGAGCTAACATAACCGGTCCCATTTTGTTCTTGTCTTGCAGGATAGCAAATCCTATGTAGTTCAAGAAAACCGCACAACGGAAAATGGGACTGTGCTGACTAACGTGACTGTGATGAATCAGTGTTATCTGTTATATGTGGATACACCACAAGACAAGGTGAGGGCAATTATTACTATGTATTGAAGGCAGAAATTGTTTTTTAACTGAACCATTGGTTAACTAACACTTGACCTTTTCGTGTGTCATGGTAAACAGACTTTATGTAGAGTGATCCTTTCTGGTCTTTCTTTTCAAGAGGAGAGCATCATAAGTGTGATTTAATTATGCCCCCCCCCCTCATTACAATTTTTAATAACAACTTCCATGTGTCAATCCATGAAACAATCAAAGAGATTTATCATCTTACCGCGTTTTACAATTTTATATTTATAAAGAAAATGATTGAAAACAGATATTTTTTGAAAACCAATCCATACAACAGAAGAAAATCAAACAAGTTGTTCTGTTATTAATAAATTCTTGATTTCCAAATCAAAATATTATATGCAATTTTGAAAATGACTCCTGGTTGTAAAAAAAAAAAGCTCCTGGTACCCTTGAAATATAGAGAACCAGGAGTCACTTTTGTTTCCAAATGTCTGCACCCGGGGTCGATTTCACAAACATTACAATGCATCGTAGCTAACGAAGGGTTCAGCTCTTAACTAAAACTAGACTTCAAAAAGATGTTAAAACCCTTCGTAAGTGTTCACCGCATCGTAAGATATATGAAATATGTATTAGAAAAATTCAACCCTTTGTTAATGTTGCGTGGGATCAAAAGGGGGTTTTAGCTAACGATGGGTTTGGGTCTTACGATGGGTTAACGATGCATTTTAACATTAGTGAAATCGACCCCCGGTCCTTGTCCGCATAAGAAAAAGCTTGATCATGGCTATAGCTGTCATAGTCGCAACCATCAAAGAAATTTATCATCTTGGCTTTAATTTGTTTCAGGCAAGAATAGCATTTGAGGTGTGTGCATACATCATGGCTATAGCTGTCATAGTCGCAACCATCAAAGAGATTTATCATCTTGGCTTTAAAACATTCAAGGAGCTTCTGGTAAGTAATTAAGAAAATATATAAAGCTATACCATTTGAAATATTACCAAAATTTGATACCCAAAGAAATCATTATCCAAAATTGCAAAGGTTGTCTGAAAAACAACAATATTGGCTTGTAAGTTTACCCGACCCCCAAATTTCATTCTTAGAGATGCTTCTCCACTTTGCAGCGATACTATACTCTACAAACCTTGGAAGTATGCAACAAACAAATCAGACTCTGCAACAAGATCCATAGCATATCCCTTGTATTCTTCAATATTTTGAACTGGCGGTTTTGTATTGTATAAGAGACTAGTAATGATTGATTAGGATTGATTAGAACCAAATTACAGCGTATTAATATTTTTGCACATGAATCATTCATGGTTTTGGTATTATTTTTAGCTATTTTGTTCCTACCACATGGACAAAACCTTGATCATAACTTCATTTCAATATTCAGTAAGATTTGGTACGTTGTTATGATTCAAGAAATATGGACTAATTTACTTCCCCTTATGGTCATATTGGTTTATGTGTCTTAAATCGGCTGTTTGCTGCATACTTCAAGATTTACTAAGTATAGAAGTTTGGTCCTTTGCCTTTTGCACCATTTATGAATGAATATATTAATTAAGATTTCCATAATTATAAGAAAGTTATCAGAAAAGTTTAATTGAATTTGCATGATCGAAAAAGGTTTTCCATCATTCAAAAGTGTTCAGGTACAACTGTGGATATCCTTCTGGTGGCCATATTGTAATGCCTGACAAGAGGGGATTTTTGCAAATATTCTTATTTGTAAATTGGTCAAATATCAACCAATTTCATAAATTTCAAAAGCCTGTTTATGCTAAAGATGCATTCTATGTATAAGTTAGGTGTAATGGTTTGATTTAATTTAATCAGCATAGGGGTGTAAATAATAATTGTAACAAAAGATCAAAAACTCAGATTTCTGAAGTACATAGCATATTAATATTCTTCCGTCAGGCTACAAATTTAGTGAAGACACCTTGTAACGGACATGATCAATTAAGACCCAAGCAACTCGCCCGAGCCGAGCAAGGACGAGCCAAGCTGGTTGACCCGAGCCCGAACCCTGGCCAATTCAATACCTGGGACGAACAGTAATTTTTTATAAGATCTTTAAGCATGGTACCTTTTAATGTTATTGACCATTATGTTACCTGATTTTTGCAACGAATGAGCGCAATTCACAGGTAGGATAAGCAACTAACGCCCTGCGGGGCAGGTTTTTTCTCACCCTGACCCCGTTGTTCCCCGACAATTTATTTCCCGACCGGACCGACCAGATACAAATTTAGCTTGCCCCGACCTGAAAGGATTTTTTCTAGACCAGACCGACCCGGACCGGTAGTTTTTCATGATTTCCCGGACAAGATGGATATTTTTCCCCGACCCCGAGTTACCCCGAATTTCAAGTCATTAAAATGGTGTTTAACAAGGATTACCATTTCACCTAAAACCGATTACGAAAAAAATGACTCATTCTAAGACAAATGACATTATTTAGGACTTCACGAAAAACATTCACATGATTTTATGGCCCGATTTTTAACCAATCATTGATCATGCTCAACGGGGAATTTATGTGATTGTTTATAAGAAGCAAATGCTCGTTGACGTCAAAAATCTAAATGTGCTTTATTCGGTAAAGTAGTAAAGGAGAAATTAGAGTCTAAACTCAAAACATAGTGGCAAAAATTGTAATTAATATTTATAGACTTGAAGGCGTAGGATCCTATCATATAATGATCCCCAAGAGCTCAACCTGAAGTAGTCCCCTTTTTGATGTCAAATTGAAGCCTATAGATTTTTATGATTATAAATTCAAAATTTCACCTCCAAATTTTAATAGTTCTGTAGGCATAAAATGTTTAAATTAATTTTTTTTGTGTACTTACGAGTTTTTTTCTATGTATTTAAACATAACAGCCTATTTAAACATAACTCCAGCCATCAGTTTGACAAGTGCAATCTAGTTGGGAGTAACTGGTTGGGAGTATTAAGCTGGGCGTATCAGACCTACAACAAGCGATCACTTTCTTTCATTACAAAGTAGGCCTACTCCTAAGTGTTTCACGATATCTGTGTCAGAGACGATCACATTTATGTCAATTTTATGATGGCTTAATTAGAACTCAATGAACAGTGTAAGATTTCAGGTGCAATGTCAAATGACAGATCAGCAACTAATGCAAAAGACGAAAGATTAACTATGGACGTGAAAGTGTTACTTAAAAAATGACATTATAGACACAGCGATTAATTGTTGCTCCATTTTATTTTTACCCCGAACGAGCTTTTTCATTTCCCGGACCGAATGTAAACTTTGCCCGACCCGAGTAAAAATTCCCCGACCCGGTCGACCCCGGTTATATTTTTCCCGGACCGTACCGAACCCGAAAAAAGCTCAACAAAAAAAATTCCCCACCCGGTTTTGGTCCGGTCCGGTCCGGGAAAATTTGGGGTTTCGGGTTTCCCCGCAGGGCTTACACGCAACTACTAAACCTAACGGCTCGGATGGCCCAAGCGGTCGCTTGTCTATAAACTGATTATACCCGTGAAAGTGTAACTTAAAAAATGACATTATAGACACAGCGATTAATTGTTGCTCCATTTTATTTTTTACCCCGAACAAGCTTTTGCATTTCCCGGACCGAATGTAAACTTTCTCCGACCCCGAGTAAAAATTCCCCGACCCGGTCGACCCCGGTAATATTTTTCCCGGACCGTACCGAACCCGAAAAAAACTCAAAAAAAAGTCCGGTCCGGGAAAATTCGGGGTTTCGGGTTTCCCCGCAGGGCTTACAAGCAACTACTTAACCTAACGGCTCGGATGGCCCAAGCGGTCCCTATAAACTGATTATACCCCTAATAATGTTTCTTACCATTGTATTTTGCAGAAGGGTGCACCAGCCAGGGCCATCTTTCTGTTCTCCTGTTGTTTTGTCCTTCTAGCTGCAATAGGAAGAATCCCTCCATGTTTCCCAGGCTACGAAGATGTCGTCGTCATTTTAGCAATCCTCACGACGTGTCCGTACTTTCTGTTCTTTTTGAGGTAAGATTAAATTTGCATTTGCTCATTTGTGACCCACATACCTGTCAATATTTTCGAATTCTGGTGCGGGAGACTTCTGTAATTACTTAAATTTATGAGTATTGTTTGCAGGCAACTGACATATAAAGCTATATGAGGCCCAAAAGGTACACCAAAAAAATTATGTAGTGTTTGAAAAAAGGGACAAAAAGGGTCTCCTTTCAATTTTTAGCTTGGTTGGAAGCCCAAATGGCCAAAAAATGTGTTTTTCGTGATTTTCTCAAAACATGTGATTTTTGGTCAAAAATCAACATCACCATCATGTTCCTTGTGAAAATTCCTTTCTGGAAATGTATACTTTTATTAACTTTAAGCACTTTGTTTAAAAGTTATGGTACAAAATAAAATTGCAAAAACATAACATTGAGTGAAGTGCTTACACCCCTGAAAGTCGCCATAGTGAATTACTTGATACAGACCATTGAAGCTGAGCATAGTCAATTTCATCTGAAATGTTACCTTTGAAGTATATTCTATCATATTAGTCAGGTTCTAACATTCAAAACATAGGAAAAACGTGATAAAAATGCTCTTTCCATTCAAGTTTTCTTCAGTACAATTGTTTTCTGAATCAGCCCGATGCCTTTAACCAATTTGGATGTATCTTTGCAATAACCAAAAGCAAGGTGTCATTTCAAAGCTTATAAAATCTGAGCTCAAGTATTAGATGAGACCAAAAATCAATTTTGATTTTTGGACCCTTACGGTACCTTTCGATATGGCGGGTCTTATTTATGGAACTGATGAATGTTGTGGAAAATGTTATGTTTAGATCAAATACAGAAAGAGACTTCATCAACGTTATAATATTGTTTATTCAAGAAAGCTCAGAAACTTGCACAAATTTTGGAGGAACTTTGTTTTGCTTCAGTTGTCTCATTTCAGAAGAGCAAAAGAAACTCGGGTAGTAAAATGGCAAAATTGATGAACCCCACCAAGTATTTGTAGATACTCCTTTAAAATTTTAGAGCTGGCCGGCTCAAAACTTGGCCAAGCATTGGCAAATGATCTTTTAAAAATTTTAAAGACTGCTCACAACTTCCGACTGATTTCATATGAAATATAATGTTTTAAGCGAGCATATCAATTGGCTAGACATGGAGTCATGCTCCATGCTTGGAAAAATGGTTCTTAGCGCCTTTGGTTGGAATCTTAAGACTTGATTTGTTCATCTTTCACATCAGGTGGATATATAATTATAACTTTGATGCTTCTATTTCGCTCCACATACACTTGATATTGTGAGTGACCCGCCAAGAACCAAGTTTGTGAGATAGACCAAAATTTTTGATTTCCTTTTCTTTCCTTTAATACAGAGCACTGCGCCTGGTCGGACCATTCATCTTTATGATCTACAAAATGATTCATGGAGACTTGCTTAAGTTTCTAGCAATTTATTCAATATTTCTTATTGGGTTTTCTCAAGGTGAGTTATTCAGAGAAATATTCTTTATCAGATTAAAATTGTATTTTACAGCTATTACACTTTACATATCAATAGTATACTGAAAGTAAAAATGGGTACTAGGTAAATAGACAATTCAAAATGGATAATATTGTATCATTGGGCAACTGTTATTGTGAAATAGTTCTTAAGATAAATAGATACACTTAGTTAGTCTTCATTTTTATCTTCCTAGGAGTAATATGAACAATCTGATTAGTGCTTTAAAAGGTCATCAGGTCAATAAATAGTTATGATA
This sequence comes from Ophiothrix spiculata, assembly GCA_000969725.1. Lineage (NCBI taxonomy): Eukaryota > Metazoa > Echinodermata > Ophiuroidea > Amphilepidida > Ophiotrichidae > Ophiothrix > Ophiothrix spiculata. Next base: position 185,576 of record JXSR01S010669.1, read on the forward strand.
AATTTGTTGTCAACTTGGGGCTTAACTTGGCTATGGATGGACTTCATTCATGTAGCCCCATTATCTCTTGACCCTGAACATGACGTAAAAATATTCTTCATATTATCTTCCTATAATTACATACGAGGGGGTATCAAAAAGTTTTTAACTTGACCAGAAGAAATGGAGCCAGGAATATAATTTTATTACAAGATACTTTAGGCAAGGCAACTTAATACAAGGCATCTTTACATAGTCAATATGCAAAATACCGCATTTCTCCCACTTTTACCCGACTATCGATAGACCGTTACTGTAGGGGTCCTCTTTGTTGAAAAAAAATCAGTGTTTGTATTTCAATGAAAATCAACATTTTTAGGTCGGTTATGTTTTAACATTGTGACATCATTCAGCGACTAATTCTGGTATTAATTGAAAGAATGAAGCCTATCCTTTACTATGGTATCAAACAACTAAACTTTGGTCATGTCATTAAAATGTACTTGGCCCTGTAATCCTTGGTACATTGATAGCTTCTCTTTTTTAAAAAAATTGTATTTTTATTGGTGGCATTTCAAATTCACTAGTGACACGCCCCTTCTCAAACTAAATTAGAAGAGATCGTTAAATGTTGTTATTTACTCAGAATGGACTTGAATAAAGAAAAATTTTACCCGCCACGCTGGACAGGTAACTTTCAATTTTTACCCATCCGACACCAAAGTTACCAGCCATTGGCTGTCGGGTGGGTGCTAATGTCAAGTCCTGGTTTGGGTTGTGTGATATATTTGATGCAATATACCGTAAGTCGGAAAACCACATTCTGAGACACGGACAGCTGAAGTTGGAAATAGTGATTACCAGGTCCCCGGGTCTATTTTTCAATTTACAATAGTGCACAAATACTACAATGAGCTCTCGGCTTGATCTTTAGATGGCTTAAGTAATTTTATGCAACATCCAATTTTCAGTGTTGTAGCGTAGGGAAAATCATAAAAATCATCTCCGTAACATTGTTTGTTTTGGAAATGACAATCAGAAAAAATGTCAAGCTGAGTAAATTCAACCGCGTATCCTCTATATATCTGAACACAAATTAATAACCATTGAGGAAGAGTCTTTCAAATGGAGAAAACCAGATTGATTATGACTCAGATTTTATTGCCATTATGAACAGGTGAAGGTGTCAAGGAATCATCTCTGTAACGGTAAAAAGTTACGGAAATGGTCGTTACGGAAATGATGGTCCAAACATTTAGACCAGTATAATGTCTCCCGAGGGCAATGCCTAGCGTGATAGTTTATAGTAGGGTACAGGTCACAATTCTGTTTGCACTGCCAATCAAGACAAGCATTACTTTCCTATATTTATTGTGTTATACAGCGTTACGGACACTGAATAAATGTACGCACCCTCATTTTTGAAAAAGTAGCGGACACAAGAGTAGACACTTATATAGTGAAGAACCACCCGGTTATGAATCCATCATATTTTTTGTCTAAAGATATCATGTTTTTCTTTTACATTTCAGCTATGCATATAGTCTTCCTAGGTTACCAAGGTGAATTCGAGTTTGCCGACTCTATCATTGGAATGTTTGTAATGTCATTAGGGGAGTTTGGGGACATCTATGACACATATGACCAGACTAGATACCCTAATATGGCAAAGGTAGGTCCAGGGGCCAAGATATGGGGTGCATTTGTAGGCTCTGTCATCGGGTGTTTGTGATGTCACTAGGAGAGTTTGGGGACATCTATGACACGTATGACCAGACTAGGTACCCTAATATGGCAAAGGTAGGTCCAGGGGCCAAGATATGGGGTGCGCTTGTTGGTTCAGTCATCGGGGTGTTTGTGATGTCACTAGGAGAGTTTGGGGACATCTATGACACGTATGACCAGACTAGGTACCCTAATATGGCAAAGGTAGGTCCAGGGCCAGGATATGGGGTGCGCTTGTTGGTTCAGACATCGGGGTGTTTTTGATGTCACTAGGGGGTTTGGGGACATCTATGACACGTATGACCAGACTAGATACCCTAATATGGCAAAGGTAGGTCCAGCTAGGGGCCAAGATATGGGATGCGTTTGTAGGCTCAGTCATCAGGTTTGTGATGTATGTATGACACATACGACCAGACTTGATATCCTAATATGGCAAAGCTAGGTCCAGGGGCCAAGATATGGGGTAGGGGGGGGGGGATGGGGCTGGGGGTCCATGGTACCCCCTTAAAAATTCCACTTTGCCCTGGAATTTTAAACAATCTTTACACCATATACATACACAGTCATGAGAATGTTTGTGATATTACTAGGGGAGTTTGGGGACATCTATTACGCATAGTGGCTGATTTCACTAACATTTAAATGCATCGTAAGACCGAATCCATGGGGGAGTTTTAGGAAATATGTGATACGTATGATCAGAACAAGGTACCTAATATGGCTATTATAGGTGGGTCAAAGGACCAGGTTAGGGTGCATGTTTACACAGTCCATGTTTGATGTAATGTGACCAGGGGAATTTGGGGATATGATATGTATGATCAAGCAAGATATTAACACTTAACTGCATAAGGTACCCCGCACTTCCGTTAGTGCATAAAAGGGGGGGGGGGGTTCCAAGGTACCCCCTTAAAAAATCCACTTTCCCACCGGAATCTTTAAACAATCTTTACACCATATATACATAAACTAATCACAAGCATATTTCAGGAAAAAATATAAAATATATGTACCGTTTCAAAATTGCGGCCAAATAACCAATTTTTGTCTTATATGACATTTCGATTTTGGCCAAAATTTGAAAAACTTACTTCTCGGAGGAATTTTTCAATGAAATTTGGCTCAAATTGCTGAAATAAAATTGGAAAAATTTTACTCCGGGGCAATTTTATGGGCAAATCAATTTTTTTTGCACCCCCCAAATGCTAATTAGCTCAAAAACAACACTGTCGATATCTATTTTTTTTGCCAAAGAAGGACAACTACTATTTAGGCAATTACAAAGATTATAAGACTGAAATATTGCGGTGTTAAAATGCGAGAACCGAAAAACAAAATGTTGGGTACCATGGTACCCCCCTTATGCAATTAAGTGCTAAGGCACAAAATTTTGGGTAGTTTCATGCCAAGGTACTCATTTTTTTTTGAATGGTTACCTGGGTACCTGACAAATTTTGTAACTTGTAACTCAAATGTCAATTAGAGTAAAGCTTATCTACTTCCTGCATCATTATTGTGGCAGTTTGGGACAACATTGACGGACAAATTCTTCAACTTTTGAGCTTTCAACTCAAGTTTCCAATTTTAAATGAAATTGTATCTGTGAACTGTGTTTTGTATCATAAAGTTATTGAAATTGAATAAATATGATTTTATTGTGTCCAAAACTAACATAATTTTGCTGTTCAATTGCCATCCATCTTGGACTTCACATATTAAATGTCCGTTAATTACGGAGGAGATGTGCAAATAAAACAGGAATAATTAACACTTTTAACAGTTTTATGAATAGATTTTACAACCTTAGAACGAATAAACATGAATATTATATAAGTCTTAAGAAGGAATTTTGCAAATAATATCTAGATTCTTTGCATGACTTACATACTAAAACAGTACAACACACAATGACCATTTTTCCCCCCGAATGTTGAGTATGCATTTTTTGGTCTCAGGGTCTTGAAATGTACCAGCGGGGTTTGGGTGCCTGGGTCTCGTGTCTAGCCTTTCAAGATATACTACTTTTGTTTTAAAAAGCTACTCTTAAAGATGTTTTTACCTTCAATTATTTGCCATTATTTGTCCATTTTGGTGTATGTTTGCCATAGGTAACCTCCAATTTTCCAAACCCCACAAGACCGGCTCAGATTTTTGTAAGTAACTAAATTGCTGCTCACTTTGATAGCGCATATGTCTAATATTACAAAAAAAAGCCTAGGATCAGGGGGGGGGGGGGGGGGGGGGGGGGGGGGAGTGTTTGAAGACTCATTCCTAGCAAGTTAATTAATATACATAAAGTGCTTGTTTTGGAAAAAGTGTCTTGTTTTGTTTTTTGTGAATGGTGCTGGACAAAAGAAACACTTGAGAACAAACAGAAAACAAGACCAATCTAAGCTCAGAACAAGTAATCAATAAGCACAAAACAAGATCGGAGAGCCCAAACAAATACACCCAAAGAAGCCAAGCTGGCAACACTGTATTTAAGGAGTGACGTATCGTCGGTTTTATCATTGAAAATCACAATCTTAGTTATCATGTTTATGCGGACGATGTCCAGATCTAAGTAAGATTTGATCCAAATGTTTTTGGTGATGCAGTTTGTGCACAGATTGGCTAAGTGTGTGGATGACCTTCAGTCATGGATGCTGAGCAATAGATTAAAACTGAACCAATCAAAAACTGAGTTCTTTATTGCTTGTTCTAGGCATCATTTTGAGTCCCTGAAACCTCATACTCTTTTACTTGGTGATCAAGAAATATGTAATACTTACTGAATCCATAACCTTGGTGTTACATTTGATAGCTCCATGACCATGTGCAATCACATCACTACTTTGTCACGTTCCATCCACTGGCAGTTGCACAATCTCAATTGTATTCGCAAACACCTCGATACTGAGACATATCATAACATTGTCCGCACTCTTATATTGTCAAGATTAGATTATTGTAATTCACTTATGTATGGTATTGATAAGAAACAGCTTCATCGCCTTCAGGTCCTTCAAAACAAGTGCGCGCGCCTGATTTTGAGACAACCTACGGGCGCTCGTGCCTCTCCATTACTCCATTCCCTTCATTGGTTGCCTGTTACCCAGAGGTTTGAATACAAACTTCTCCTCATCACATTTAAAGCTTTTCATCTGAATTCCCCTCAGTATCCTGCTTCTTATTTTCAGTTATACAAGACCGCTTATGCTCTTCGTTCCAGCTCAACCATCCAATGTCATGTGCCTCGCACCAATAAACAACATGGTGATCGTGCCCTATCAGTTGCTGGTCCTTACTTATGGAATGAATTCCCTGTCAACATCCGTGATCTATAAATCTCTTTATTATTGTCTCGCCTGAAAATTTTCAGAAAGAGACATAGCAATGCAATTTTCTGTCCGTCGTCCAGAGCGTATCTCAAAAACCGCATGCCCTACGTTGATGATTTTTGGTGACTGGGTAGACCTGGTGCCGATCTAGATCCAGCAACATTTTTCGTTGCAAAATAATTTATG
>JXSR01S010670.1:25620-48859 GCA_000969725.1 Ophiothrix spiculata
CCCCCCCCCTTAGGAAGACGAGGGTTAAGTTACCGAATCTTGAGATTTGACCTCCATTTTTACATCAAAAGGAATCTGTTCTATGCTGAAAAATAATTTTCAACAGATATTTACTAAAGCATATAACCAATATTATTTGACAATTCTAAATTTTTAAATGTTTTTTGCTGATAAATTAAAATACATTTTGCATGATGTATCATTCAAATGGCTTTTTGCAATTGCAGTTTAGGAAAATACCCTGTTACCTCGATCATAAGAACATATTACCTTAATCATAAGAACATATTCAAATCCATACATGGCAAACAATTACTGTTTTGGAAACACATAATATGAAAGTACTTGCTGATCTGATGAATAAAATATAACAAGTTAACAGGAGGCCCATGGTATTTTTTCACCACATCAGGATTTGAAGGAAAACTGAATGGGTTCTTATGATCACGATTATAGGGTACTGTGCCTTTCAATTATCTCCACTTTGTCCAAACAAATAATTAGTCACAATGGCTCTTTAGATGCCGTCAAAAATGGCCGCAAAAATACAGAATCTGAATTTAAATGATTTATTATTGGGAAATGCATATAGATATGTTATCATTCAAAAATTTCCCAATGGCACCAACAATTTAAGTTTAGAACACTAGGATAGCATTAATAACATTTAATAGTTTAGATAAAGTAATAATGGGAAAATTACTCTGGATGTTACACATGCAATGTTTTCTCGAAAATACTTTAAAGTAGAATTGACATCCAAAAACAAAAAAATTGTAACTGTGAGACATTGGAATATTGCTTTGAGGGTTATAACAAAAACATCTGTCCACAAATTATGTCATTCAATTCTTTAAATTCAAGATACCTGAAATAGGCACAAAGTAGCGAGTATAATAACTGAACTTGTAAAAAATGTTTTCCGGCAGTCATTTTGGGCCTCTTTTTTGGGGCACCAATTTGAATTTAAAAACTGAAAATGATATGAGTTTGTTACAAATTTTGCTATTAACTTTAAAACCATATAACAATGACTTTTTCAAAAAGATGCTCTTATTATTACTGTTTTAATGTAGCTCTTTTACGTATTTTTACAAAAACAATATTTGTCAAAGACACTTTGGACCACATTTTGGGTGCTTGTTGAATTTGAAGGAAGTAAATAAATTGTTTTGGTGGTCTGTTTTTATTTCTAAAACGTATTTTTCACATGTTTAATGTCACCGTAAACATTTTTTGTGAAATAAAGTCACATTTTGGGTGCCATTTTGAATATAAAACATGTGAATGACATATTTTGATTAGAAATTTGGTTCTGTTGTAAAGCTCGATGACATTTATTGGTGATTGTTTTGCACATTTTATAACTTAAAATTGAAATATCAGGGGTCTATATAAAGTAGTAAAAATGTACTTTTGGTAATCATTTTTGGTATAAAAATTGTTCACAAAGGAGAAAGTTTAGGCCATTTTGTATATTGCTCCTAACATTCTGAACTTTCCTTACAGTAGTGGTGTTATATTTATTTCTACCTGTTGCCTGAGGCAATGTTCTTAATCTTTTTGCCTTAAAAAAATATTATTTAAAATATCAAACTGGCAGCCATTTTGATTCTATGCAAATTATGTCAGATCAAAAATGCATGTATTATAATAATTCAACCATTGATCTTAAAAACATGCAAATATGCCTTTTGCTCGTGTGTCTTTTAATCTCCAGATGCTATTAGAATAAACCAATAAACTGTCGGTCATTTTGAATTTATGCAAATCATGTCAGATGCAATCACTCGACACTATTATTATTGGCATATTTGCGTTCACAGAGCCTGATGACATACATATCGACACAAACATTTCTTTCCAGTGAGTCTCCGATCTCAAGATATGGTAAAAAACAGAAAAGTTGAGGCCATCATGTGTTTATGCACATTTTCCATATTTCCGCAATTCGGATTTTAGTAGATTTTTAGTATATCATTTTTTATACTGTAAAGAAATGAAAAGTGCAAAAAAACTATGTTAGCATTTTGTTCCATGTCAACAATTAATTTTCTTGGACTAGTATGCTTCTAGCATCTAAAGTATCAATGAATATTAGTCTGTTTGGTTCTTTTAAACGTTATAACATCAGCCAGAAAAGTTCTTAACACCTGATGTGGTGCTCAATTTATTTAAAGAATCTTATATTCTACAAACTGATAATAATTGAGAGAATGCAATATATTTGTTTAACCCTTGTCATCCTAAGCTAATTTTTGTAACAAGAACTGGGGTTGTTGTTGTTGCAACCCCCATATATTTTAGAACGGAACCCCTATGAAATTGACTTTGCTAGTATAGATAGAATGATCCTCCCCTATCCAACGATACCAAGATCATCAAAATCGGTCAAAGCGTTACATAATTATGACGTTATAAAGTACTTTCGGACAGGAAAATCATGCAGGAAAAATTGTATTTTCAAATTGGCAAAAATTGTCACCAAATCAAATTTTGCAATGAAAATTCTAAATATCAGGTTTCAAACGGGATTTTTTGCTAATAAAGAATTAAATGCTGATTCTTACACGTCTTGTAAGTTCAACCGCCTACACCTCAACTTTCCTTTCACGCCTACACTAACCCCACCTTAGGCGGTACCCTGTAAGCTTAAAAACCCTGAGCCAATTTGTCCTTCCTTTACCACATGTTGTCCTTCCGTTACAAAGTTAAGGACACACATTAATGAGCTTTAATTAAAAAGGAGTAAGTTCAGGAGTGTTTTAATAGTATGATATTTTGTACCTACCCATGATTTGAATATACATTTTTGTGTAAATTATTAATAATTTCACACTTCAACCTTTAGAGTTCCAAAAGCCTTTGAAGCATAGCAAAAAGCGCATTGACAAAATTCAATTTAGGACAACTTTCACACAGTCTAATTGTTGAATTGGTGTGAAAAAACATGATAATTTTAAATAAATTTCTATATATAAGATTGTTTTTTCCTTTTGTATAATTTAGTCAATTTTTGTGTAAAATTATCTCATTTGCATAAATAATAATTTAGCATTCAAGATATGGCTCATTACTTAGGTCCAGTGGGCTCAGTAAATCAAGTATTATAAACCAATGGGCTCAATGAATCAAGTACAGGGTTATAACTTTAAAAATTGCATGGTAACTATAGACATGTGAATTGATAGAGGATACTTGTAGAATTATTTTGGTACCAAACATGATGGAATAACCATTTTTGATAACCAATTTTAACTTAAATTACGTCAAACGTAAAGAGCGTACTTTCACATTGAGAAGAAAAATAAATCTGCGACTAACATGTAGGGGAGGGATTTATATTTGAAAACAGAGGAAACATTTATGAATATTTAATGTCCTATGCAGTGACACAGCATTTTACAATGTTAACGAAGATGTTTTATTGTAGTTTTGTCTTAATATATATTATTTAATGCTCATTAATATGATCTTCATTTGTCAAGGCGTAACTGTAGCATTACGTTTGTCTTTAAATGGTGTACAGCAGTATTAACCCTTAACAAACATCCAAAGTTACACTCACAGAGACAATTTAAATTACCTCCTTTTTATAAAGATCAAGGTGCCTAGTATTTCAGAATATGTCATGGATAGACTCATTCATTCATTCATTTATTATTTTTCCATCATCTTCACATATAATATCTACAATCAATGCAATATAAAACAATTTTCTGTGATGGAGGGATTGCATGAAGAAGCCAAGGCCTGTGAGACGATGCAATCCCTTGCAGATTTCAGCATTCTTTGACTTTAACGACAAAGTTCTGGACGCTGGTACTCATGTATCGTTATTGGTCTTACTGGTTTCACTGGCAATGTTCTGTACCAGGTCAGGAATAGTTTAGGGTGGTTAGATTCACTGTCCTTCAGATGACCCCAAAAGAACGTACTCGGAAGGACTTAAATCATGAGAGGTCGGGATTTGTTTGTCTTTAGCGTTATGATTCTTCATGAAAATGTGAATTGATAAAGTCATCCTAAACTGTTTAGCTGCATGAGGTGTCAAGTCATAATGGTGAAGTGACAGAAGAGTGTCAACACTGTATAGTACAGTGGCTCGACCACTTTCAACTTTCAGACCATCTTGCTATCTTATAAGGTTACTGATTTCACAATGTTTGGTACCAATTCTTCAAGTCTCCTTTATCAATAAATATGTCAAGAGTTATAATACGAATCTTATTAAAGTTCTTAACATTTTAAAAATGTGCAGTTAATTTTGGACACCCTGTATATTAAACCAGTAAATATGCTGAAAAACGATGTATTTGTATAACAGTTGGAAATAAAATGAGACAATGAATGAAATAAATACAACTTGATTGATGAAAGACAAAACGTTTATTGAAATATTTTGGTTCAAATACATGTAATCTCTTTAAAATGAGTCTCATACATTTATGCTTTCAGAACATTTCAGAGTATTTACATTGGATTTGGGTATAGTCACCTTATACACACAATCTGTATTAAAATGAAAATGTAACTTATTTGAGAATCTACAGGATGTGCAATAAACACCTGTGCAAAAGTAAACAGATAATAATCGGTGAAATTCCGTCTTTGATATTCCACTCGGGTGCTCATTAGATATTTGTATACTATTGCATTCTATTATTCGATTATTTCTTCAAGACCTGAATATATATATACATGGATTAATGTTGTTCAGATACTTTGATATTTATCTGAAAGCAGAACGGTGACTTAGTGAATTGTTGCAATCATTGCTCGTATTCATTTCCTTTGATCATAAGGGTGTCAGAGCACAAGGTCTTCCAGAAATAATCATCTGTAACAGCCCAGATATTTTATAATAAAATACATGTACCTATTATTTGTTAATTTCAAATATACAATCCAAGTGGGCAAACAATGTCCCCGTGTCATTTTAGTCATGCAAAATATGTGTGATTGAAGCAAGTGGTCGTAAAAATAAACAGATAAAAAACGTTGAATATAGATAACAGTATCAATCTATCACTTAACTCTCTAACATGAGCAAAAACATCATAAAGGGTGTTTACATTTAAAGTCATGTTGCAGGGATTAAAGTTGTTTAAACTCCTGTGTTGTGTTTAATTAAATATTTCATGCTTACATCATTATTTCTCTGTTATACTAGGTCTTAATTTAAGTACAGGGATGGTTGTTGAATGTTTTATTTTAGCTAGCTCATACATTTTTTGGTAACCTACATTTTTTTTACTTTTTAAATACGCTGTATTGTTCGTTAGGTCAAGTTACGTCTTGAATATTCTAAGACGAATGACCAGCGTAATATAAAGAGCTTAAAGATCAATCAATATAAGACTAAAGAGGAATAGCAGTTTTTGTTGATTGGTAAAAACACCTTCAATGACAACACGACGGCAAAATATAAAAAATGCCGCAAGTAATCATAGTAGATCCCCCATCAACAATCGTCAAACTCCGTTATCCTTAGCAAGCCAACGTGGCACCAGTCGTTACAATGTCGTCCATTGCCGTTCTGTTTTTGTCCATGGTCGTTGACATACAACTTGGCAAAGATTACAAAGGAAAATTTATTCGCAGCTTAACGTTGCTTATTGTTCCCTCGTTTGTCACTGTGCGCAACAGCAGGACAGCACATTCTGAGACTATTCTCATTAAAAATTATTCACAAATTAGGGAACCAATGAGGCCATGTCACCATCCTGACAAAAGGCATGGAGTCATGTGCACATCATCGCTTAATAAAACAAGCGTCTTGGGCTATACTTTGATCAACACCAAATAGGCGGACCTCATCACACCGTGAATTGATATAGATAAGCGTACGCGTAGCTGAACACAGCGATACTGCATGCGTGTATGTGGAATTATGTTTACTTGCAGATGGAGAAAGTCTCATAATTCCCGCCTATTTAGTGTTGAACAAAGTATAGGAATTGCCATTCAACGAAAGCAGCACTGTTTCTGACACCTTGGTAATAAGGTAATATGCTAAGCAGACACATTTTGTTTTCATGACGTAAGGACCAAAGTGACACAATTAATTGCTTCAGAAAAAAGGATAACAAAACTGTATTTAAAACAAGTTTTAGCTAGAACATAGTCCTTAGATTTTGGTAATTTTGGCACTTTTCGAAATTTAACTTAATTCATTTCACCAAAAGTTATTACTTTGATCCTTTTGTCATGGTAGGGTAATAATACAGGTGATTCTTACAGGTACAGAATTAACAGGAAACATATTTGCAAGCACAAGTATGATTTTTAAGCATTTTTTCCTATACCGATACAAATAAGGTAACTTGGTCCATAAAACTTACGTCTATGGTACAAAATTTTGATAAAGTATCCCATGCATTAAGCATTTCCGTGCAGAACGGCTTTTACAATGAGCTTCTTACATTATTTAGTGCATACTCCTACCATTGAACATTTCGAAATGGTCTAGGTTATGAGATCGGGACGTAGGAAAAAACACAAATCACTCAAGCGTGAAAGTGCTCTTGGTTGATGATGTTGCATTTTGAATAATTCAAACAAATCATTACTTCATTTTTTTATTTTTTAAAGTCAATTTTAAACTTAAAAGAATCTAGTTAAATTCGCAAAAATAAGGCATTTTTTATATTTTAATAATTTATTTTTATAAGTAAGGATTATACAGAAACCGATTGAAAATAAGGCTTCAACATATACAACTTGTTCACATTATAAAAACACAATTTTCTAAATCATACATAGAAACAAATATATACAAAACTGCAATGATCCATTGGTTGTTTATTTGAAGAACATCTTCCGCAAGTTAGAAACACCACTGCAAAGAAAACAAGAAGAAATATGTAAATATCGTCAGAGGTTATTTCTTTGCATGTCATCAATGGGTGATTCATTCCTTATTCGTAAGGGTATTTACTTGATTGTTTAACCATGATTTATTTCTACAATCATAACGGGATGTTCTCTAATGTAACAGTATCATATCATATCATATAATTTTATTCGCCAGTAAAAAATACACTCAAAATATTGCACCAATATCAAAATTACACATTAACATAAATTTCAACGAACTATAAAATACATGTATAAAACTAGAGTTATTTGCGCTCATTGAGCACGTCCAATAATGTGATGGCACTGGCTGTGACATTTGATATATGAACTTTGAGGTTATACGTCAACGTCACAAGTGTTAACAGTAATTTTTTGCTATATATTTACGGTATGTGTGCTAGTAGACTAATTCTACAACTTTTATGCTAAAGATAGTGATTTTTGATGTTTCTTCAAATAATTTGACCTTTGACCTAGAACTCAAAAGGTCAAAGGTCACCTACATGTGCTTTGACCTTAGTCATCTACATGTTTTCATTAATTGTTTTGCCATCGATCTGTGTAAGTAGTCTGCCACCTTTATCTTAGAAAATACTGATTTTTGATGATTTTTTTAGTTTGACCTTTCTGGTGACCTTTTCCCCGTAAGGAAGGGTCAGACGTCGAGGTCACCATGACAACTTGGAAGTTTTGAACAAAGTGTATATTTGACATTGAAAATGCATTTTGACCTTGACTGTCCATAACATTGGGCTAAGGGCTATTAATGGTCCAAGTTTGGTCCTTGTAAGGTCAAGGGTTCACGAGTTACGGCAGTGAACTTGAAATGGCGATATTTGACCTTGAAATAATTGTTTCACCATGACTTTAAGCGAAGGGTTGTCCATTGTCCAAATTTGGTCCAGGTAGGGTCAAGGGTCCTCGGATGACACAGGGTCGACTTTTTGAACATTTTTAATATTTGACCTTGAAATAAAACTTTGACGTTGACCGACCTTGACCTTGGGTCAAGGGCTATCTGTTGCCTAATTTGGTCCTTGTATTATAAAGGGTTAACAAGTTATGGCAGTGACCTTAAAATGACCACGGATGACCGTGGGTTGACTTTTTGAACATTTTTTGTTGTATTTGACCTTTAGATTGTATTTTGACCTTAACTGACCTCGACCTTGGAACAAGGGCTATCTATTGCCAAATGTTGGTCTTTGTAGGATCAAGGGGTCACGAGTTATGGCTTGAACTTGAAAATTTGAAACTCAAAAATTTTGAACTCAAAAATGTTGAACTCGCAAATTTGAAATTCAAAAATTTTGAATTCGAAAATGTTGAACTCGAAAATGTTGAACTCGCATATTTCAAACTCGAATATTTGAAACTCAAAAATGTTCAACTCGAAAATTTGAAACTTGGAAATGACAAACCAGAACTATCCTTAAAATAATTTCTGAAAGTTTAAGAAAGTATCTTCCACATTTATGATCACTTCAATACACATTCACAATTTTAACATAGCAATGTATGGAGTGACAACATATTGTGATGCAAAGGTGTCCAAGTGCCAGGGAAATTGGTCCCCAATTTTAATTCAGGTTTATAGATACCTTAAATAATTGGTTTCCAATGTTATACAGTAAACAATAGGATGACAGATTCTCAAAACATAATAATGGTGAAAATCGGTCAAAGGACTTTGGAGATATGGTCGATCAAAGAAAAAAGAAAGAAACGGCGCAATACAGACCATTAGTGATTGCATTAGAAATGGAACAGAGAATGCAAGAAAGAGGAAAATGAATAAGTTATCATTGAGAAACCAGTAAGAGGCCATCTCATTTAAACCAAGAACAAAACCAAGACAGGAGAGCCCCTGTCAGAGATAGCCAGATAGTGACAAAGTCACTTTCAAAGTGGCTAAATCTAAATGGCTCCCACATGGACATGGACAGAGCAAGGGATGTTTACTTCCTAACAAAAACTGCTACTTACATAAGACTAAGATTATCCTAAAACAAAAAATCTATTTTGAAATACAGCTAAGTTCTCTACAATGCTCTTTGAGATTTTCTAGAAATTTAGAGATACTTATCAAGAACTTGTCTTTGAGCGCTGGGGGAAATTGATCAAAACAGACTGGAAAACGATTGAAGACAGTATACTTAACCCTAAAAGAGCCGGGGGGCGGAATCCGCCGGTTGTTATTTTTTCGCACTGAAACCTCTTGACTTTTTTCCTTAAAGCCTTGCGCTTATTTTAAGACCATTTTTGTGAAAATCGGACCTAGGGTTAGGAAGTGGCGTTCCGTAATGGCAAGCTGGGTCAACCGAAAAACTGACCAAAAACTGATTTTCAATGCAAATTACATACAAATCGTGTTTTTTGTTCTTAGGATACACTTCCACTATGTTGCATTTATTTGATTTATTTAGAGTAAGAACATGCCTAAGTATACTTTGCCACACATTATTTTTGGTGATTTTCGCGTTTTTCGACGCGCATCACTTATGACGGCACTGTTACGTCATACAAGGTCCGATTTCAATTGTTTGACTCGTGAGGGTCATAGCTATCCACCAGTACCCTACACTTGATGTTTCGTCAATCGGTTTCCGAGATCGGAAGGGGGGGGGGGGCGGAATCCGCCCGCCCCCCGGCTGTGAGATGGGTAGAAAAAGCCCGGCTCTTTGAGGGTTAAAACTCGTAACCCTAATTAAACTCTAACCTTTATTCTAACTATAAACCAAAGCATGTGTTTTTTTTTCTTAAACACTTTAACTGACTTAACAGTTCTCTTGTGTGATGTGATATTGTTCCAGGCTTATGATGTACTAACGGTAAGACTATGATCTCCAATGGCAAGATCTGAAGAATGCTGACAACCAAACCAAAGCTGTAATATTGAGGATCGTAAACAATGAGCTGAAACAGTTACATAGCCTTGAACACGTCTTATGTTTTTTGTAAACAATATTCTTCCTACAGACAGCAAATGTAATTCTACAAGAAGTATTGTAGCCTCTGTTATCTACCAACTGCAAAAACAAGTCGAGCGGCCCTATTCAACAGTCTGCTAATATTTAATAGAATAATGCAACAATAAACCCTAAAAAAAACCCTAAAAGAGCTTTCATATATATGATTAATTTTAGATAATCATCTGTGCAACCTAAGCACACACAAACTACCTATCACCTTACTTAAAGAAAAGGGTTGGATAATCAGTTCAAGTTGGATTTTAGGGTAGAGGAGTCACAAAGATCGTTTAGTTCGTCATTATGAAAAGAACAGTATTTTTATGAGATGGCGCTGAAAATTAATGATTATATTAGCATTACTATTTTCCCTCTGTTTATAAACAAAACAATCAGAATAAGTTCTACTACTAAACTTAACGAAACTTAACTAAACGAAACTTTTGTAACAAACTTTTGAACATTTTATTATAGTACGGATGGTTGTATAACAACTTCTATTCTACAAATATTTTAGAAATTACTTTCATCTTCAGGATTACATCTATCAAAACGCAACACCAATTAACACTTAAGTGACCAAGGGGGGGGGGGGGGTGTTCCTAGGGGCCCTACCATAGGTTCATGTAATTGTCAAACTCAACTCAGTGGCAAAAAAATTCAAATCGACCCAGTCGTTTTCGTGCTAATTAGCATAAAGTGATTTTTCGAGGGCGCTGTTTAAATTTGTTTTGCCCATAAAATCAAAACCAAATAATTGTTTTCTAATTTTATTTTTGCAATGTAATTGTACTTGCAATGTGCAAATTTGAGCAAAATTTCATGCGAAAATTCCTTCGGGAACACGGTATTTGAATTTTTGACGCGACACAAAAATGGTTTTTGGGCCGCCATTTTGAAACGGTTCAACGAATTTTAATAATGTATTTCTGTATTTTGGTCCTATTACATGTTTTATCATTTACAAGACTTTCAACGTAAAATTCATACCGGAAGGATGTTTTTGAGGGGGGGGGGTCCCTAGGAACCCCCCCCCCTTGGGCACCAACGGGTGAGAAATACCTTGGTCACTTGAGTGTTAAAACGTATTTAATACACCCTTATTTCGCGTGATTTAAATTGTAAGTCTGAACTCATATTAAAAGATATTCATTTTTATTGTTCTTACAGGTTAGTCTTAAAGCTAGGGTTAAATCGTTAATCTTCAAAGGATTAGAAGAAATAAAGGAAGGGTTATTAAAATGTTAATCTTTAAAGGATTAGAAGAAAGAAAGTAAAAATATCGGCAAATTGACCAAACAGATCGATTGTGTTGTATCAAGTGCCTGTGGTTCGACATATGTGCGAATAGACATTTTCGAGCTCATTAATATTCCCTTTTAAGCAACAAACTTTTGTGGTCTGTGAGCAGAAATATTCTCACATTTTCAGTGTGACCAGTGTCAGAAGTATGATAAAGTGAAAAATATATTAAGACAAGTACATGATACAATACACTAATTCTGAACCACTTTTAGCTGGTAATCCTGTAGGCAGAAGGAGTAACATTTCCATTAAGATGAGCAAGCTTAAAAATGCTATCAATAGGAATTGTGACGACAACAAGGCTCATTTTACTATCAGGATACACGAGAATACAGTAATAAGTACTCACCCACATTAAGAGTGAAATGAATACAAACTAGTATACAAGTATTCAAAACACTCTTGACACAAAAAATAACACGAGAATATTTACAACTACTAAAATGAAAAGGTAACATGCACATTCAAAATGCGAGTGCTGAAAGAGTTCTGTTATTTCCATAGAGAAAAGTTTTAAAAAGATGCATAAGATGCCAGCACACAAGAGCTATAAAAGATCTAAGAAAACCATGCATTAAGTATGAATTATGTATGAAATCGAAGATAGAAAGACAAGACTCTAAAAAGAATGCTAAAATCATTCTTACTTTGGAAAATATATTTTGTATGAATTTGTAACTTACTCAGATTCAATACAAATAAATGAAGCCCCAGGAACATAGGAGCACTCATACCCATCCACACACTCGCATTTTGACGTTTGGCCTCTTACGGCAAAGAACAAACAGCGTTCCTTTGGCCCGACAACACCACCATTCCCGCATGACTAAAAGAAACCAACAAAAATGAAGAAACGTGTTACGTACTATGATTTCACGCATATAAATGATTTGCCGGGAACATAGTCGCATCCATAGTCTTCTGGACAGTAGCAGCGTTGCCTGGGTTGACCTCTACTGCCTCCTATTAAACAGGGTTGATAGGGCTTGGCATAACCATCGTCTCCACATATCTAGAATAAGGAAAAGAAAGAAGAAATGCAACTTGTAGAAAGTGGACAAAACAAATAAATAATAGACACATTTTTAACTATTTTAATACGATTGCTTTAAGTACCTGTTTTAAGTAAACAACATCGATATTGGCATTGAGTAATATCAAGATAAGTTTAGGTTTAGTCACACGTTTGTACGCAAGCTCGTCAGAGGAACCTCAAAATTGGACCTTAAATGCCGTAATCATGTAAAGCAAGATCCAACCTTTAATGGGTACATAATATTCAATATCATACCCCTAAATGTCGTAATACACTAAAATTGACCCCTAATGATCCCTAAATGGCGTTATGGACGTTTGGTCCTTGAATTCATGCACATCTAGAAACAAAAGCAAGATGACAAGTGTCTTGCTTTGATATGACGGTTTACAATAAATGTTGGTTTTTACAGTTAAATTTAAATACGGATAATGTGTTATTAGATACCGTATCTTTAACGTATCTCCTATTATCTAACCTAAATAAAACGTACAATTTCTCCTCCTCGCACCGTCTAGATTACCTCATTGGTTATAACTCTATTAGCATAATACTATTTAATAGGTGTTAAGTCATTATATTCACCTTGTGTAATTAAGGTCTTCACATTATTTACGATTAAATGCATGCAATATTATAAGATTATTTAACTTGGTACTCATTAACTTTACGGTTAATTCTTTCCCTGCAGAGATGCTTTCGTCAATCATTCATACTCATGAAAAACAGTAATATTTTATTAACGAATTATTATCAACATAAATTTGAAAAGGGGTAATTCATGGCCACTTTTCATCTTCGAGGTCACGTCTGTCAAAATTGAGTATTTTAGCGGGTCCTTAGAATCAATGTGTGGTATGTTTCACAATGCCCAAGCTATTCTTTCAGATGTACATATGTATTTATGAGAAAAATGAGAAAATGTGTCATGTGTCACAACACAGTCAACTTGAAAACGAGTTGTCGAAATCATGTAAAATTGTCGGAATATATTAACCCTAGTCTACCCAGGCTATTTTTTGTTACACGTCTACCCAAGGGTGGGGATGAGGGTGTTCCCCTATTTTTGTTTAGAACGGAACCCCCTATAAACGTGGTTTTGCTATCAATAGATAAGACACACATGTGTATAATTTACGGAGGTACAGGTGTATAATATATCTTTCTATATAGTAAAACAAAATAATTTGACTTCAAAATGTCACAAAATATACTCTATAATGTACGGTATGATGACTGACTTCAGAACAAAACAGGAAAATAGAATACAAAAAGGACTCTTGAAACAAACCATTTTGTCGACTTTGGTTTGCGTTCTAAATGTAAAAAATGCAAAATACAAAATAATTATATAGATACAGAAAATGTTTTAAAATCTCACCTTTACCAGCATCTCACATTCTCAACATGTGACAGTAAGAGGAAACCATAAAATAATAAAAAGAGGAAAACTTGTCTATGGAAAAACAATGGGTTGACATTAAATAAGCATGTGACGGTCCTCTACTATGAATTTTGGGAAAATATATTCAAAGTATATCAGAGAATTTCTGAAGAAAAATCAAGCAAATTAATTGCAATTTTGCTGAGGATAAACAGATCGATTATCAAAATTAAAATTAATCTGATTTACCATTTGACCTATTATACTGTATGCCAAACAACAAACTTGTCTAAACTTTACGACTTGGGGGGGCATGAAAGTGTAAAAATGTAATACAGCGTGAGTAAAAATGAAGTTGACCGATATTCAAAACTGTATAACAAAAGAACTACTGATATTTAAAACATTTGGTAAGTACTTTGGAAATGTGTGGACTCTTCTGCTTATTTAAAAAAAAAGAATGAAGGAAATCGGTAATTCCTAAGAGAAGTTGAGAATGGTTGGTTTAGTAAAAAACGATTTTTTCAAGCTGTCCACGGAATAAATAAGCAAACCAATTAAATGCAAAGTAAACCCTTGATTGAGCAGAGTAATTACATTAATTAGACTGATATTTAAACATTTATTGAATCAAGGAGATTGACCATTCATAGGAAAAACTGCCCATGATATGCTACTCGCTGATCTTTAAATGAAAGGAAAACTTAAACAGAACCATTTAACAACTAGGATTTTGATGCAGGTGTCTCAAATTCAAATATCAACCAATTGTATGCATGAAACCAGTTAAGAATCTGCCTGACATTTAATTTTTAATGCTGATCGTTAGTACTGGAAGTTGTACATCGTATGACACCTTCTAACAAGGCAGTTCGTAGTTGAAACCTAATTGAAAACACACAGGCCTTCAGAGGTTCAAAGGCGTTTTGCAGAGCAAAGCTAAAGCAAATTGTAAGCCAGAATTGTTAAGTGCAAAAGAGGACCATGATGATCTGAAACTTGGATTGTAAACAGAAATGACAGACCTCCAAATTGCATCAATCTTTGCCGAAAGAATAAAGGGTATAAGTAACAGGTGACTGCATAGCTGAAGAAATTACTTTATATACATTTTGTTTGCTCATCAATTCCGTGGACAGCTTAAAAAATGCGTTTGTACTAAAACAGGCATAACTTCTCTTAGGAATTACTGATTTCCTTCATTCTTTTTTTTCAAAATAAGCAGAACAGTCTGCACATATCAAAGGTGGGTAACAATTGTTTTAAATATTAGTAGTTCTTTTGTTATACAGTTTTGAATCTCGGTCAACTTCATTTTGACTCACGCTGTATTCGGGTATATATAGGTGATGAAAATGCCTTTAGAGTAACATTTTTAAAACGATTCTTAAAGTGATTCATTGTCAAGAGTGGAGTAAAGACCAGAAGGAAAATAAGAAAAAACAGGAAACAATAAAAACAGATAAGATACATACTTATTATCAAGAAAATGATTCGATGTTTCGATACATTGGTGTGAGGATGAAAAACATTTCATTTTTTTAAAATTAATTGTATCAGTTAATAAAACCGTCTGGTCGGTGTCTGTCATATGACAAACGATTTGTTAATTTCCCAGATCTTATTACTGTATTATTATTATTATTATTGCATTATTTACTGTTGCTGGTATGGGTGCTATGTAATGAATCGATAGTATTTTGGAATACTGAAAATCGTTGTGCACAGTATTTTACTCCTAAAGTTACATTGGGCAAGTTATTACGGTGGTGAGTAAAAATTGACCGCTATTGATTCCGTGATGTATTTCACCAGCAACCCACTTATGTCGAGATCGTTCCCTTGAATTTAAAATTCATCAAATTCACACAAGGTATGTTGTAAACTGTAATGAGAAAGTGTGCGAAGATGAAGGTCACTTTGATATTGGACTGGAGGTTGCTATATGATAAGATTATAGACGGGTGTTTAATCCAATCTACCGAATGGTAAATCTTGTTAACTGTAATGCAGTCTGAGAAGATTTATTACAAACAGCCTAAAATGAAAACTGGACTAATGCTGATATGGTAATCAGTCACAGTATGATTCAAGTGAAAATTATATATTAAAGAGCCTTTATATAATGTTATATTGTTTGTTGTTACCTAGTTTTCTTTTTCTTTCCCTTTAGTTTGGAGTGTTCTTTTGTCTCTGTAAAATAGTATTAAACATGTCTTCTTTCAAAAAAAAAATGAAACTACCGATAATCTGACGATACTATATTTTGCCAAGTACTTCTAAGAACCATAATACATTGCACACAATTTCAGATTTTTTATCAAATATATATACTCCTTTAATAATCATAAATCATTCAACACTATTCCAGTTCTTTTTTGTCAAGTAATCCTTTAAGAATCATAAAACATTCCACACAATTCCAGTTATTTTGAATTCAATATTAAGCACTGCCAAAATGTTGACATTTCAATACCCATGTTACCACATCGTCAACATAATAAGAATAATTCAGCTGCTCTTCTCATATTTTATCACCCTTATAGTGCTGACATAAGCTAAGTCCACAAAGACGTCTAACTTGCTAGACTTGATTTTGTAAAATAAAGTGAGCTGTATGTGATTTTAACAAACAAAACCGAAATTTATAAAGTAATTGTTATCGATAGAAGTATATTTAGTTTGGCTTGTTCAAAATAATTAAAGCCCTGTTCAATAGATACAATATTTATACATGTGTTAACTTTTCTCTTGATTTAATGATAGTAATTCAAGCATATTAAAATCTTACTCAAAACCAGTAGTAAATTAATTAGAAACATTTGGCAGTAATAACATTTAATGTTAACATTAATGTAAGATTGACATTTATGTTTGTATTCTATGTACTAATCGTTGACATTTTGAAAAAAAAAACCACTCAGCTGGTTTCAATTATTTAATCATCTTTAAGCGATTTTGAAATTGATAATCATTGCAATGAAAATATAACCTGTTTAATACTTTTTGTATGAAGATGAAAACATCAAATAGTTTGAGTTTGTGTCTTTAAACTAATTATGTTAATAAATGTTCATTCAGATAAATGCATGGCTTCATTTAATGTGATAAATAAATAGTACTGTCAAAAAAAGGGTTTTTCAAAATATCTTGCCTATTAGGAAGCATATTAATGTAATATTTTAAAACTCTAAATCCAAATGCACCTTTACATAGTTTTCAAGTTTGTATTTCATCCTAGCCACTCAATCATATTGTATTCCTCTTATAACAATATACTTCCATGCTTTTAACATTAATGGCAGTACTTCCGTGACACAAAATTCCTTTCAAGGAAATAAAATAAATAAAAATCAAAGAACTACACGTATTAAAGTTACATGTCATATTGGTTGAATCTGTTCAATATTTGATAACACAGCACGACAATTTTCAATCACAACTAAAAAAGTAGATAATGGGTTAAATAATGTTCGTTTTAGATTAATATAAGCTATAGTACATACATTCACAATTATTTTCTAATGAAAGAAGTTATTACCCTTCCGTTAAGTAAAGATCTCAATGAAAATATGCCCTTATTTATTAATCTGCAACAATCTGTTTATTTTAAAGTGATTCATCCCATAAGGGTAATCATTTGTCCCAGTGTAAAGTGAGAAACATTTCTAAATAATATTTTGTTAGGGAAAGATAAGCAAGTCTTGAACGCTATTTTTACCTTCACGCCATCAAGATTGTCTCATGAGTTGAAATTGCAACATAAATGGTGCAAACGCTTAGCACAGCACGAAAAATGTCGGTGTTTTGAATAAAGTTTATGTTTTATTACTGTAAAACTACAAAACATGTACATAGATTACTCACCAATGTTCAAGTTAATTAGTATTTAGGAAAGATTAAATGACGACCTTCAACTACCTGAGAAACAAACTTAAAACGATTTCTTTATAATTAAGTGCTCTACAAGTAAAAGAATGATATTAAACAGAGCGAGTTTCTGTATCCATTTTACTATGACTTTGGGAAATTATAACACAAAGAGAGCTGATACCTATTTTCCGAAAGTCTGATTTTATGAAACACTTTGAAACTATCACACAAGTGTTAAGGAAAAACGCGCCCTTTTCCACCAAAATGTTTCATGATATGATAACCAACATCCTTGGGTTTTATTTTGCAGTTACTCTGGTATAAAATGCAATTATTTCGCTTGAACCACTTCTAGCCTCTGGTATAATTATCCTATTAAGATCATAAATGACGATGTCCTCTGAACCTGAAAACGAGTTATCGTTCATCTTTGCTTAAAAAGAACATATCATTTTAATCAATATTCGTAGAACGGTTTTAGCTATATTAGCTTTTCTTAAACTTAAACAGGAGGTGCTAACTGTAAAACGGTCGGTATGTACACCCTTGGATTTTGACCAATTGTCCTGTAAACTTAATATTTACCGAATAACATGAAAATTTAAGTAAAAGTGTCTTCCTTCTTCTTCAAATAAAAAAATCCGACGTCCGACGTTTGATAGACGCAAACGGGAGAACAGAATGTATTTGTTATTCGTATCAAATTAGTTACGACAGAAAGGTCTTGTTATCTGCTTTGAAATTAGATTTGTGCCTGCCAGCAAGGACGTGTATTTAACCGTTCAAAAGCAATACCATACATTGTACAAGATATAAAATGCTCAAGAACCGATAGCATGGCATTTGTTTTCATACATTAAGGTGAAATTATGGAAAGTAGGTTTGTGTCGGTTGGTTCAAGCATCAGCATAATGTTATCATCTACATGAATCTAAGGTTGGTTTCTATAGAATATAGTGCATGTGAGCATGAGGCTAATGTGTTGCATTCAGATGGTAGTTATGATATATTACCATTACTTGATTCCTTAAAAACTCCGTTTTTTTGTAATGATATAATATAAAGATATAAAACAAGCGCCTTTATGCAATCCCTCAACTTGTTAGCAGATTATTTTTTAACATTAAGACATTTTTTAATCAAGTTCAGCATTCCTTAAACGTACTTACAAGCTTAGTGCTCATATTGATTGATTCCGTTTCATTGAATGTACAGAATGTGCAAAGTAATTATGATGTGAACATATCTTGTTGTTGTCAGCTGTGTTTACTGGCTGCCATATCAAATAACATTGGTATTCACTTCCAACACTAATAATTTTCTGCAGGCGATAGTTTCTAAGTATGAAGGCAACGTTATCTTCAAAATCATTGTTGGAGCAGTAAAGTGGAAGTTACTGAAAACCCGAACCTAAGCAGCGAAGAACCTAAGTAAGATCTCAAGAATCTTTGATACTGCAGCAAACAAGCGATCTAGCTCATTTTATCTAATTCTGTATGCATGATGTAGCATTAGTTTTAATATTAAGTGGAACCGTACATGTATGTTTTGTTATTTCGGATTCTAAACCTGACTCAAACGGATGCCAATTCAACTAAAGGTTTTCTTTTTTTTTATTTTACATTGGTCTGAGATTGATTAATGTAGAAATTTAGAGACTCAAATTGAATAATATTCAGATTGACGAATTGTTAAATAAACTGGTTTCTCCTACAGCATATTTTAAGTCAAAATAATGTTAAAGTAAATATATCAACATGTAACTGGATATCATCAGTATTACATCGTGTATCATTCCAATAGTAAAACATATACAAGTAAATGGCTTTCACTGACAGTAGTGTAGTGGATAAATTGGTAGTGTCTCCTTATAATATAAAAAAAAATTCTAAACCACTTTATGCTCAATTGTTTATTTGACAGTACTCTAAATTTAATATATTCGATTTATATTGATAGTATGTCCCAACATTCTAAATAGGACGGTGCCTTATATTGAGAATAACTCAAATCATATCAAGCATATCCCTTAAAGTAAGTATGACTTGCGTATCCATTTCATATCAGGTATGTCCCTAACTCTAATGTTTTTTGGTTAGCGGTCACTTTGAATGCTTTCGGCTGGAAGCTGTGTTATGATATGATTATGGATCATGGTTTTAATCTGATATAGCCTTAGTTTAATCTTGTTAACCATAATGCTGTCTTAGAAGATTTTATTTCAAAATTGCTTATAAGGGCCACGAATGAAATCTAGGTTTTTATTTTAATCTACGTGTGAATTTTCACGATAATAAAACATATAATTTTGATAAATGATTAAATTTACTGATAGGATAGTGCTAATGTTATGTGTATTACATAATTTTGAATCATGAAACCTTACGCCTCTATTAGAATGTTCGCATTTCAATACTCGCGTTTCTTTGAGATAAGACGAATCAATTTGATGCAAACAGTCATTGCAAACAACCAACTGTTCTTTCTTATATTTCATCACCGTTTATCTCCCTGATGTAAACAACTAGCTCAACTAGCTCAAGACCCCATCGAGTTACGCTGCAATGGCATATCCCCCGGAGTGACGTTACCGGGGCAGTCTACCCATGCAACGCTTCCAGAGGCTCGTGATCCAATTTCAGCTCTAATTATTGCACTCTCGAGCATTTTCAAATGAATAAACACTATTTGATAAACCATTGTCAAATGAACATCATTTAATGTCTATGATGATGATGATGTCGTGAATCTCAAAGTGACTTTTAATTTTCTTAGAATATTTAACCCTTGTCTTAACAAGGGGAAGGAAAGGGGGGTGGTGGTTACCCCCCCCCCCCCTAATAGATGATTCCCTGTTGCAATACAAACGCAAACGAATACGACCTAAGGGATATGTGTAGTTGTAAGTTCATCCTTTGAGGTCATTTTGTGCCACCTTCAGGGGGGGGGGGAGGGTCAAGGTGCCCAGTCAAAGTTGGAAGGTAAGGGGGTGGTTGCCACCTCTGAATAATTTAAGTCGCCATTTTGAAAAATATCAGCAAAGTATGGACCTTAAACTTGCAGAACATCTTATATAGAAACACCGTTTTTTTCATAATTTGACTATATTGTATTAGTAGTCATTGCAACAGAAAGTATTAAAGCATAAAATGTAATCCATATTTTTAAGTGAGCTAATTACGTCTTTTTAACTCACATGGTGTCAGTTAAAAGGGGAAAGAAAAAAAATGAAACAAAAAACGTTCATGAACAAAGCACATTTTTTTCTTAGATTAAATGCATTAAGCATGTATTGTAAAAAGATAAAAATAAATTTTGCAATAGAGCAATCCAAAGACATAAATCTGAAGAAAATAAGTGGTAAAAATTGCTTTAGAATTTTTTTTTTTTTACTTGCGTCTAATATCAAACACATTTTCAAGTTTGTAATATTGTAAATTACATTACGTAACAAGCTATATTCTAATTACATTGCACAACAAGAAATGAAATATCATTATTTAAAAATGATGTTTTAACCACGATTATCTCATAATACATCTTCCTTGTGTTACCTAATACTTATACCTAAGTTGCAAAAAACCAAGTTTTTGTACTCACGGTATTATTATTTCAACTCATTTTGATAGGAGACTTCCTCAGAATGACAATCAGATCAAGATTTGCCTGGAAGTCAATCCGCAATAATAAACATACTATTAGTATATTTCACAGTCGACTATTTTATTGTTGTCGTTGTTGTTGTTTTTCTTGGTGTAAAAAAAAATATTGAATTCACTTGTGTTAATTTACAGGGACGTCAAGCTGTAGTTGATTTACAAGTGATTGTAACATTAAATCTCAAATCAAGTTTCTGCCCTTTCAAAGTTTGCGTTTTATCCAATGCTCCATGTTATATTGTATTCATATTAAAATAATTATTGTAAAAATGCTTCCATGATTTTAACTAATTATATGTTGCGGTAGGCATAAATATAGAAAATAATAATAACAAAAGTCAAATAAAAAACAGGTTTACATGGGGTGACCTTTTAAAAAAAGATGTTTGCATTATTATGTGCCTGTTGGTTCAAGTAATTCAACGGTAAAATGTTCACAGAATCATGCACTGAAATATAGCACCTCTCTGTTGCCATACAAATATAATTGAAAAAAGACCTAAAAAGGCAGGCACATAATCGCATAACATGTCAATCTGAGAACCCCTCCTTCCCTTACATGCATAAAAATGGTTTACATGAAACATAAAATCATCTAATAAACATGGTAAATGAATAAATTATGCTTGAGAAAAATCCCCAGTTCTAAATTACTCCAATAGAATACAATATCACTATGCATGTAGGCCTGCTGCATTTCAGTATCAGTTATTGATTGACCCCGTATTGTTTGGCAAGTAATGAACTAATTTTATGGCATTGATCTTTGCAAGAAACTAGAAACACACAACTTCCTTCTGTGTGTGTGTGTTTGGGGTATGCTTGATGATTCAACTGCACAGACAATAGGCAGTATTGATTACTTGTCTATGTGTGTAAAATGTTGTCTTGAATATTAGACTTTTTGTATGGAAATTCTTTAAAAAATCATAAAAAAATAACACATTATCAAAAAAATCTAAAAATTACACTAAAAAATTCTTCATATCTTTTTAAAAAACACGGCAATGTAAAGTTTTTGCATAAAACGAAGAGAAATATCAGTAATCGTGGTTTGAAGTTGGAGCTCCAGTATTTTCCTATCAAAATTATACATAGCACAAAATAGGCCAGTTGTGAGGTGTACATAGCTGATTTTTGAACCAGCGCGGAGAGGGTTAATGAGGCACTTCATTGATAGAGCTCACTAGTATTCAAAAATGCTTAAACCTGAGAGCTTTCGATGGCTTCGCCATGGTACCCAGAATAACCGGATCCCTGGAGCCCCCGTGATTGTTTGCAATACACTAGTTACACGAATGGTTTTGTGCTAAGATTGAATTTCTCCGTAGAGCTAGTATTAATCTGAAAACCCTCGACTATAACTTCTAGTTTTCTTGCAAGTCATTTAACCAAAAAAAAAATTGTATAGAGATAACAAATATTACCGGTTCTTCTTAAAGTATGCTCAAGCTGCGTGAAATTATAGTTTGCACTGCCAAATTTACTTCTTGTATGTCCAATGTATGAGTCTTTACTCTGAAAATATGATATTGTATGCATCAAGCGTATTTTTAATCAATTGAATTTTAAATAAAGTAGTATATATTATATTCTCCTGTTATCAATAGTTTAATACCTTCTAAACAGAATTCTTGGAAAACGCTAAGTAGCATTTATCTTTAAAGGTGTTGTAGCATAGCATATAGTTACTACGGTATTACAACTTATTAATCTTTGGAAGTATTTATGAAGTTTTTGACTATAATGCTCTCTTATCCTGAAATGGAGTTTAACAAAGACGTCTCTTAAAAGTCTCTTGAAGAAGGAATGACACTTCTGATTTATACATGTATTTGATATAAATGAAAACAAAGAATGTATGGTTGCCATATGTATCGGACTGGGCACTATTATAGACGTTCATCGTAATCGGCTACGAAATTGGTTTTGTGTCTGCAAGCATGAATTTGTATATATTCCTTCATAACGGTTGCCATGAATATAACTGTCCTAACTTGAGGCATTTGTTTAGATATATTAAGGTCGAGTTATGGGAAGTCATTTGTGTCGGCTGATTCAAACGCTAGCCACAAATAACTTCTTATTTAATATCTAGCGTTTAACCCTCGTCTACCCAATGGGGGATGTGGTTGTTGCAACCCCCCCCCCC
>JXSR01S010670.1:65845-79678 GCA_000969725.1 Ophiothrix spiculata
TTTCACATTATCATTCAATTATAAAATGTTACTCGAATATATCAATTAATAAACAAAAAGAAAAAACAAATGAAATTTGTTTAAAATTACAAAACATTTGAATAAACTTTTATAATGATAATGAGTTTTCCAGTAAGTCTGGTTTATAACTTTTTATTCCAAGTTTCTACGCTAGTGTGTTCTTAGTAAACAAGTAATGTTAATAATCATATTTAAATCACTTACCGTATCCTAAATCATGATATGGCTTAATGGTATTGTAACGTATGCTAATAGGGGAAAACGTTGTTAACGGGACCATTCTTAGATAAATTCAATCTGTATGTGCCCTTTCATTACAGACAATTTAACAGCCAATGTGAGCATCACAACGTAATGGACGCCACTTTATATCATCGTTGCGTTGAGGGGTCTCAGGTTTCGATGACTTGATGAGTGCTTTACCTGCACTCTCGATTAAATATCCTAACGTAGAGTGAACCAAGATATTCGATTAATCAAAAGT
This sequence comes from Ophiothrix spiculata, assembly GCA_000969725.1. Classification (NCBI taxonomy): domain Eukaryota; kingdom Metazoa; phylum Echinodermata; class Ophiuroidea; order Amphilepidida; family Ophiotrichidae; genus Ophiothrix; species Ophiothrix spiculata. The sequence goes on from JXSR01S010670.1 coordinate 66,351, forward strand.
AAAAGACATTGCAAGCTGGATAGAGTGGAAAATACTACAAACATAAAATGATATTTGATAGCTTTACAACTATGCCACAAATGTGAGCAAAATGAGTCTATATTACTACAACCAAGCAATCATCATTCATATTACCTCAATGGTGCCTGCTATTGTTTGAAACATAGAAGGTGGATACCACGTGAATCTAACAAAATCGTAATTGCATTTTTGTCGGGGTTTTGTCAAGTTAAATTATTTACTTTTTTAGATTTGCTTTTTGTTATATTTTTTACTACAGGTATTTTGATTTTCAGGCACAGTGACAATTGAATTATGCATTTTGAAATGGACTTCCTAAAGAGTAAATAAACTTGCATTTACTTGACGAAGTATTTCATGACTTATTTAGCTTTAGATAATATATATAAACTCATAAAGTACTATTCTGTCTAAAAATATTTAAATTCACGAGTGCAAGTATACCCTTTGAGTAATTAACCTAGCAGATCGAATTTCACCAATAACCTTCCAAGCGACTTCCTTGACACATTGGGACAATTATGTTTTTAGACGGATGCTCATAATGATGAAAGCAATATCATCAATACACGAGTTTAAGAAGGGACTTTGGTTTTACATTATTTCCCCGAGGAGTAAAAAAGCTAAAAAATAAATGGGAAAAAAAAACAATAACTTTAAAATGTACTTCTAAAATAATGTTTTCAAGTAAGATTATTTTACATCTACGTAGAAGCAAGATGTTAATACTGATATCATTTACCACTTTTCCTATAGGTATCGTAACGGTTGCTTGTTAAAAGAAAAAAAGGTATGTTTTGTTTTAAAATATAAATGAATTCATTCTTGATGAAGTACAAACTTTATAACAGACCATTTAACAGGCAATGTAAAGATTATTTCTACATAATTATACGGTATACATGGACGCCACATCCTAATTCAATAATTCTCAGGTTTCGAAATCTTGACGAGCGATTTACCCACACTCTCGAATATACATGTATAACCTTACTTAGAGTGAACCAAGATATTTGATTAATGCAAACTAAAAACAGGATGAAATTTGATAGTACGTCTCGTTCGGCTGAACGTCATTTTTACTGTACGTTTGTACCTACCTACACATATCAGAATATTACAATTTTTGGCGTACATATGAAATAGAGTCTCTAGTTTATAGATTTTACGTCCATTATCAAGTCAATATGACGTCAATAGATTACTTCGAAAAAGTGACACCTTATTCGCCGAAACCTCATAATTTCATTATGTTCGAACCAATCGACTGTTTTCAAATTGACAGATTGTAGGCTTGATACTTCTTATTGTATTACAAATAATATTTTATAAATATGTTGTGTTGATTTTGAAGAATAATGTAACAAACCCGCGTTGTTATGCCCGAAAAACCGGACGTAAATTACGACTCTGAGTTCGCCCTGTTTGAGCTGTGAATTGCCTGTTTTTAATATATACATTATATACATTTTGTTTGATATACGCAATCGCATAATTTACTTACAAATTGAGCATTCCAGTGAGGCAAAAATTGCAATTTTTATGTTAACAAAAGAAAAATACGGCATTCTAATGTTTATGTTTAATATTTTAGTTCACGATCTCAACGCTGCCTGGATAGCTCAGCGGTAGATCCCTCGCTTCGTAATGCATGACAAACCCCTGTCATAATCCATTATTCGAGTCCCCGCAAATGCAGTAGAAACTATTTATGATTACAAAATAGTTAGGATTCACATTTTCCTGAGCAGATTTATGTCATTTACCCTAAAATATGAGCAAAACCATGTTAACATGAAATTTAATAGTGTAACATATTTCCCTATAAATACCAGCAACATTAAATTATATTTCATAGCATTATAAGTCTCCCATAAAAATTATTGTTTTCAACGACAAAGCTGGATACCACGTGAACCAAACAAAGTCGTAACCCCATTTTAAGTTATATTATGAACTATTGTTCAGATATACTATCCGTTGCATTTTTTTTTTTAATTTTCAGGCATATAATTTGTGTAATATAAAATGATATTCTTAAATAGAAAATAAAATCCGTTATTGCAGAAAGGACCTTGCATTTACACGACGAAGTGTTTTAATAAGTTATTCAACGGTTTTGGATTATTTACATAAATTCATTTTCAGCAATAATGTCTACCTTAGTGTAGTCTAACAATATTCAAATTCACGGGTATAAGTATACCCTTGAGTAAATGACCTCATAGATTGAATTTCACCACCTTGTCTCAACCAACATCCTTGACATATTGGGACACTACGTTTATAGACAGATGCTCATAATGATGAAACAATTATCAATACACGAGTTTAAAAGGTGAGGTTAATTAAAAAAAAAGCTATAAAATAAAGAAATAAAAAGTAAATAAATTTAATATTACAATAACATATAATATATTTTTTTTCAAGTAAGTCTGTTATATATTAAGAAGCAAGACACTGAATTTCTATTTATGTTTAATCAATGTGTTCTTAGTAAACCAAGATGTAGTACTAATGTTTATCATATCAGTAATCGCTTATCCTATATGACTTTAACGTATCGTAACGGTGATAAGGAACAATGCCAAATGCCGATAGTGGGGAAATAAAAAAAGCTTACTTGTATCATTGGACTGCTCCGTTAAAACAAACGAACTTCAATTCAGATCCCCTTTGACTTCTAAACTAGACTATAATTTTGCCAATATTCAACTTAGGAATTGGGAAAAAGTGACGCATTGAGCAATCAGCTGGCAAAAACACGGCACGCATTGCTTTTTCAAGAAAAATTCGCATTCCTCAATGCAATTTTCAGGAAAAAGATATGTTTCTTTTTTGGCCTTACTTCTACATATACGGTATAAATTGACGCCAAAAAATATCGTCGTTGCTTTAATAGTTCTAAGGATTCGAAATAATGATAAGTGCTTTACCCGCACTCTAAATTAGATAACCTTACTTAGAGTGAACCAAGATATTTTATCAATTCAAACTTAAAGACAGGATGAAATTTGATAGATTAGCAGTTATCTCTTAAATATGAGCAAAACCATGTTAAAATGAAATTTAATAGTATAACATATCTCCAAATAAGATAACAGCAAGAGGAAATGAAATTTGATAGCATTATAAGTCTTCGACTAATGTGAGCAAAACAGTATATTACCACAACATGAGCAACCATACTACCTCAATGATGCCAGCTATTGTTTTCAACGACAAAGCTGGATACCACGTGAATCTAACAAAGTCGTAACCCCGATTTTAAGTTAAATTATGAACTATTTTTACATATTCTTTCTGTTACATTTCTGATTTTTTTTTTTTACTTTTCAGGCATTGAATTTGTGTCTTTTAAAATGATATTCCTTAACAGAAAATAAAATCCGTTATTGCAAATACGTCATTGCATTTACATAACGTAGTTCTCATAACTTATTCAACGGTTTTGGATTATTTACATAATTCATTTTCATAAGCATACTGTCTAGCTTGTCTAACAGTATTTAAATTCACGAGTATACCCTTGAGTAATTGACCTCACAGATTGCATTCCACTACTTTGTCCCAAGCGACCTCCTTGACTTATTGGGACACTACGTTTATAGACGGATGCTCATAATGATGAAACTAATATCAACACACAAGTTTAAAAAGGTGAGTTTAATAAAAAAATTTGAAATGATATTCCTAAATAGAAAATAGAATCTGTTATTGCAAATACGACCTTAAATTTACATGACGATGTATTTCATAACTTATTCAACGGTTTTTGATTATGTAAATCATTTTCATAAGCAATACTGTCTAGCTACGTGTAGTCTAATAGTATTTAAATTCACGAGTAAACCCTTGAGTAATTGACCTCACAGATTGAATTTCGCTACTTTGTCCCAAGCGACATCCTTGACACATTAGGACAATTAAGTTTATAGACGGATGCTCATAATGGCGAAACCAACATCAATACACTGGTGAAAGTAGGGGACTTTGTCCATTATTTTGCGTCATTTCTTTCAAAGAACAAAAAAGTGGTTATTTTAACGCCATTTTTCTTTGAAAGGTTGATAAAAAAAAAGTTTAAAAACATAAGACATAAGACACGCCAACATATTTTCATGCTTAGTTTTTGAATGCAGAAGGATGACAGGAGTACCCGGACAAACACCAGCGGCAGCAAGCATGGACTGAAAATCAAATGCACATAAAGCGCCGGGCCCGGAATCGAACCCGGGACCTCATTGCTTCAAAGCGAGGAAACTACCATTGTGCTAACCTGCTATCCATTAAACAAAACAAGCATTGACTAAACATTGAGGTTACGGGTCTTATTTCGATAATGAAAAATAATAAAATATATAGAAATTGCTCCCCCCCCCCCCTGGGAGAAATTAGAGAAAAAAGTGAGGAGAGAAAAAGGCAAAAGAAACGAGACTAGAATGGGAAAATGGTAGAAATGTTTTAAAGAGACGTTGGAAATGTTGTTTTTTATCAAATTGTAAATATGTGTGAACTTGTGTGAGATTTTATGAAAGCTACGTTGAAAATAAATCGGTACTACCTGTTCAGACCCATTTGTTATAGTATGTCGATTGCCAGTCCTAATAATAAATGCCGGAGTCGCCCTTGTAACGAGTGTATGTATGATTGTATGTCAACCTATGGCATTGTAATTTTAAACCGATGGGGCGTATTTCAGAACTTAGAACTGATTGAGCATGAGCATATACTGAAACGAACTGAAGAACAACTGGGGCCTTACACTGACCGCAGGCAAGGGGTGATGAGCAACGAATATATTTTTGCAGAAATTTGCAACGAAGTAGTACATAAGATTTATACCATGTTTGGTTGGATGGTACATATGTGTCGTACCTTTGTACTCCATCGTGTTTATTATTACATGAAATGGATAGCAACGTATTACAACAATAAGCGCATATTACAACGCATAAATATTTTGGATAAGCAGATGTATGCATAATACAAAGCATACGTCTGCTTATCCAAGATATTGTCAGATAAAAATTGGGTTTCTTTGATTTGAATGTTTATATAATAAAGATTTTAATTAATAAATACTCTCAATCTGCTCAGAAATATGTGAATCCTAACTATTTAAATCACTAAAGGAGAAATGGTTTCCACTGCATTTGTATAATGTATAATTCACATTCTTTTTTTTTTTTGAAATTAGAGAACTTTATTCAACATATAAAAACCAATGGTTGACGGATCAGAAACTGGAATTTCTCAAGAATATATGCCATTTTAAAATTTACAATTTTAAAATGGATGCCCTTATTCAGAAGAAATCAAATCATAAATAACTAACCATGACACTAATTGCAAGAATGGAATGTATTTAGCAATGTTTGTAAATGTTATTCAAGTCATATTTAATAAAGCAACGTGTACTTGAAATCTCCAAAAAATGAGTTTTAAAATTGAATAAAAACGAAGTACTCGAATTGCTAATAGCAATTTTTCATGTTATATAAATAAAGCAATCATTATTTGGAATGAAAACACAACTGGGGTACATATTTATAGTTTTTTCAGTTCTGATCACGTTCATACATGTTAGTAATTTTGTTATGCCTGATTTTTCCGGTAAATCAGGTTTATAATGTTTAAGAAAGCACCATCAATTATTACTTCCACATGTTCATTTGTTACAAAAAGCAATTGCAAATAAGGAAATACAATTTCCATTTCGTTTGATATAAAATTGATTAAACTTAAATCATTGTGTTAAAACGCAAAGTGTTATGCATTCAACCCTTCCAATGCTGAAATCCTATCATCAATTATCTAAACAATGTCAGCTTGCACATGGCATAGGGTTTTGCAGTTATTTCATCAAAATAAGTGTTTGACACCCTGATTGTAAGTTACACATATTATATGAACTAACTAATTATGTTTTATCGTCAGTATTAATAAATCTTTATTGTTGTAATTGTTGTTGATGTCGTCGTCGTCATAGTTTTGCTGTTGTTTATCAAAAAATGTCCAATTTCAATCCAAATATTACTATATTGCATTAGAAATAGTGTGCAATATTTTAGCAGACAAACTCAAAAAATTAAACCTCTCACCAGATGGTGTATAAAACGAATCAATATCATATATCAGTATCAAACATAATTCCTCGATCCTAATCACTATATATCCGATGTTTAAAGTATGACGTGACTTATATTAGCTTTATTGATTAACTTACATAAAAATCATTATTTCGTTAACTCTATTTATAATAGGACTGAAAATGAATTTGAAAGTACAACAGTACCTCTATGTAATTAACCTTGAAGAAGGATCCAACACGTCAGTCTCAAGTATATGATGCTTTACGATATTTAACTTTAAAGATAGGTTCTCGTAACGAATACAGCAATATCTATAAACAGATTTTAGGAAGAGGTTAAACATTCTATCGAAAAAAGTGTATCCACGGCGGTAGGTGATGTATATTGTAATGTATACATCAACTTTAAACACCTCTGAATATTGAGGATACTAAATAGTGATAAAGTTATAAATATTAGACGAGACAACATTAATCAGGCAGGTGTTGTTTTTGTATGTTAATAAAACATTATACAAACTAAAATAATTAGGATGGTGTGTAAGTCTTATAGAGAGAACAGAATCATACAAACATTACAATAAAAACGACAACTTGTGACATGTATTAAGATTATGAATAGATAGCCTACATAATATATGATTTGATAGCATTAAAATGTTCTTGTAGTTTTGTCTGATGCAGATATAAGTATGTAGTTGAACCAATTTAAGACTAATTTTTGGAAAACAAGTAGAAAACACCCTTCAAAAGCGACGTGCTAATTCGTTTCCTTCCTTTTTTTTTAATTCACGTTTTAAAAGTTTGTGTTATGTTTCAATTCAATTACAATTTTTATGGTGTAAAACCATGCTTTTATTATTTCACATGTGTTTAAAGTAATTTGATCAAAACAGTAGAGGTATATATTTTTGTCAATGTTTAATAGATTTAGAGTTCGATATCACTGATCGACGTGACCTCTGCTCAGGATGACGTCAAGTGATTGACATAGTTGAGCTAATAACGTTTATTAATGAGTCGAATCAATTTCAGTCGTTTCCTTGAAAATAAGAAAATGATGCAGCACTATCTATAAAATATAATAACATGATGCAAACAAAAAACGTTAAACAAATGGATAAAAATATTTTCAATCATTGACTATTTGATGCTATAGGAATAGCAAAAATGATTTTTATAGAATTCGGGCTTTGATACTTTCCTTAGAAATGTATATAACAATCAATAACCAAAAGTGAAACTTCATGATATCTTTTGTTCCATCTATTTTACAACATAAACATGACTCTTTTTGATTTTGCCTTCTTCATTTCAAGTTCTTTTTATGGATGATTTCTAGTTTTGTAATGTAATATTTTTGGATCTAAAATTGATATTAATAAAATGAATATACCCAAGTTAATTATAGATACTTTTAAATGGTTTTAGGGAGATACACCAGTGTAAAATACATGTTGTGGCTGTAAGTACTTTTTAAATTCAGCCAGAAGCCAGATTATACAAAAGTCAAATATGTCTCTAAAACATGTCAGCACATCGTACAGCCTTGGCAATTTACAGTTTTGATAAAATGGTTCTTCATTGGTCTTTATATATGATGTCAAAACATTATTGTACGCGTTTAATGCGTCAAAGAACTTTGTGTCTTATATATTTCTATCGTGACTGATAAGTCCTAAATATCAGCTACAACAACGTAATGATTAGTTTATAAGAATGCCTTGACCAGGTGTTTAACGCCATTAGCAGTAAAAGTGCACTGATCAATTATATTATACAACATTGGTCTTGCAGGGTACAATATAACAGACGCACGAAAATTCAAAAGAATTTCCCTTTCATGTCATTAATCTTGAATGTTGACATTTAAAATGTTGCGCTGCATTTAAGAACACCTGTTTAAACTGGGATCCAAGTCTCCATTGGAATAAAATATCATTAGCGATTACAGGTAGTCAATTTATCAACCTATCAACTATGACGTTTATATATCTTGTGAAGGAAAGCCCTTGGAAATTTGACACAAATCCTTGTTTAGGTACTCTTTGTGGGATCTTTTGTACATGTGTGCAATCAAACAATGATGGAAGCGTTTAAATGATTTACAAAATGGCCATTTAAAAAGTTCATAATTGATGTACAAATAAAACTCTTCTTTTTTCGTTATAAATCATTCAGAACTGTTTTTAAAGGCTTTTATTATTATTAAAAAAAAGAAGTGTCAAATCGGATGTGGTACAAACAAATATGAATTTGATTGAAATATCAGCAGATCGGGCTCGCCGCAAGGAATAAACTTTTGATATAATCAATTGGTGTAATAGAACCTGTTGCAATTAGAGTAAAAATCCATAAGTGTAATGTGGTATAAACAATTCAAAGTTTAACAATTAATTGAATGGTAGCTGCCAATAAATAATCATACCGTTCTTAAAGGTCTGCTATCAAATTTCAAAATAATATTAATACATGTATTAACAAGCCACCCACAAGGACTTATCCCGGTATTCATAGATTTCAAAACGAGTGTTTTGACTCCTCAAGTCTTGAGCGTGTAAATGTGTATAAATAATAACACATACTTTCAGATTTATTATAGAAAGTACACTTGTGAACATTAGTTTGATGTTTAGATACATTTTGTTGCAATAGAATCATGTGACATACAACTGTTTCTATATTTTCTTCACTAGTGCATTATATATAATATATGGTCATAGCAAGTCATCATTGATGGAATGAGATTAACTGTTTTTGTCACTTCTGGGTCGGTGTCCTTTCAGAGTACTCATATTTTGAAAATGTACTGACTATTATAAGTCTATCCTATCAGCGGCGGAGTAAAAGAGCTATACTATCTTGAGGTAAGAAAATCAAATCCTCAATCTATCCGGCAATCTATATGGAGTAACGTCGTGATTGTTTTCTATTAAAGTATGAATACCTAATGTCTGCATCTTATCTTTTTCCTCCTACTCTTTCAATTGCTAGCAGGGCTTGACATTTTTGTATTTTCATACAAGCCGTTCGGGCAGGTAACTTTCCAAAGTTACCTACCCGACAAGAAATTTACCTGCAGGAATGTTCATAATTTTCATATTTAAAAAAAAAAGCAATACATCACTACAGTCTTACGAATTCGAAATTTACAACACATGGAGCAAATTTTGGCCTTTTTCACAAAACTTAGAAAATGTGAGTGTGTTTTGCAAAAAGTTTTTATTTGTATAAATTAAACTCGAACTTTTGAGAAACTTGGCAGATTGATAGGTTCCCTTTTCTTGAAAATTTGTATTTTCATTGGTGACTTTTCAAATTAAATTTAGATGTTCTCTGTTTACTCAACAGGACACAATATATATAAAATATTTTATCCGCCATGTCGGTAACTTTAAATGTTTACTCGCCCGACACCAAAGTTACCCGTCATTGACTGTCGTGTTGGTGCTAATGTCCTCCAGCCCTAATTGATAGTCTCATTGTCAAAAAATTAAAAGTAAAGTAGCAAATTCAGAATGGTCTGTTTATGTAAGCTTTATCATTTCCGCTTCAGTTTGTACTTTTTATCGGACGAATGTACTAATAAATAAACCTTTATGTTATTACTGTCCTTTTTATTTATAATGCTTTTTTTTATAATATTGATGATAATAACTTAGCGTTATAGAACCGATCGTCTTATATAATCTGTTTCAAGGAAGCACATTTTCATGTGAACATTTTAATTGAACTTTAAAGAAGAAATAAATATTTTCTTCCCTATAAATAATATCAAGCCTTCACTCTTAATTTGCCAACTGTAAGCCTGATTGCCCAATTCTGTATCAACATTAAGTATAAATTATCAAAGTATCGAAGGAGTTATAATAACACCTTAAAAATTATGTTGATGAAAATGATGTCAGAAGATATTTAAGTATTAGTCAAGGTTGATAATATTCGCATTTCAGGTTAATCAAGCATATGATTGCAATGAAATATTTATAAGCCCTTAACAAACTTTATATTCTTGTCATTACTTATCTAGTCTGAATATTGCTCTATTCTTGTTTTATATTCATGATTAATTAATTCATGTTTAGAAAACGTTAATTGGCAGTTATTAGCGTGATTTATAAAGATACTATAAAATCAAGTTTTAAAATCATTTGCATGAAAATGAATAAAGTAATTGTCTTTCTCTTTCTATGATGTTAATATCAATTAGGTTGGAATAAATTGTGTTTTTAATATGGTTTTATTACGTTCAATATCAATAACGTGTCATTAGACCATTTTATTCTTTGTCTGTTTCAACTTTTCCCTCATTTAATACCGTTTAAGTTAAACGTGAATAGTTTTCGTGTGATAAGAACATGAGTATTAAATGTCTATTGCAACTTTTTCCCCATTTAAGTTAGTCAATTGTGAAAAGTTGTGTGGTCGACAAAGAATTTAAAAAGAGGGGTTAGATTAAAATGAACACTGTTTTATAACATTTTATAGAGAATTCGAAATATTTCTTATAATAAATATTTTTCTTCAGCCGTTGTGAGGATAGCAGACCTTTAATGTGGTTAAACATGAATGTTATGGTACAGTATATCACACTGATTACTAATAGCCGTATAATACAAACGTGAGATTCTTGAGATTGGCCAGAGAGGACTACCCCTTGCTAGGGAAGTGTTCAGCAAGTTTCTATGTGAACCGGCTCATAGCCAAAATCTTGACTTGTAAGAAGGCATGGGCCGGGGAATAGAAACTCCCGGGAAAACTAACATCACATATGTTACACTACGTGTTATTGCACCAACAACAACAAAAATACAATACAAACAAAGCTCCAAAAACTCAAATTTATTCATAACCAGATAACAAGTATTTTTTGTACTGATTAATGTAGTATTTGCTGGTAAGTTTGAATGGTTTAGAACTTTAAATACTATGATTTGAGTTCAACATTAAGAAAAGTATCACCATTGCGAAACAATCTAAAATTAATTTTCAAGTTGGCATAAGTCACTATAATAATCTTGTTTCTAAGTGGATGTCAAAGCATAATAACATATCAACTATTCGTATGTTTAAGTATAAGTCATTTTTCTAATTACAATGACAAACCAGGCTGATCGAAAAGAATAAGTATGTTTAATACCAACGCAACTAAATATCGTCATTGCTATAAGAGTACTCATATTTCAACATTTGGATATACATTTTCGAAAAATAATCCAACTTAGTGTGTAGAGATATTCTATTAATGCAAATTTAAAGACAGTACACTGTGTTAAAGCTGATAGATGAAGTGAAACTTAATAGTTTTTCTAATATTCATAAATATGAGCAAAATCTTTGTAAGTGTGGAATTTGATAGTATCACAAATCCATAAGATTATTTCTGTACTACAAAGATTAACAACCATAATACCTCGATGACACTTCCTTTGTTTGTTTTCCAACTGCTAAGCTGGTAGTACCAGTGAATACAACCGAGTCGTAATCGCTTTTTATCAAGTTTTCTAATGAACAAATCGCTATTTTAAATTTCCTTTCGTAAAAATTTCATTTTCCTTTGGATTTCAGACATTTTTATTAAAATCATAAATTTTAGAATAAACTTCCGGTAAAAAAAATGAAATGCGATACAACGTTGAATCGTGTGACAAAGTATAACATGACCTCAATGGTCTTGGTATACCACGCGAGTCAAAAAAACTGCAATAATTAGATGGAAGCCATATTGTAAAAACAAAAGTAATTTCGAACAACTAATATTAATTTCTAAATAGATCATGAATAAAGCTTTCAAAGGGTGAAAGAATGGTGCAAATTGATAAAGGCATTGCGAAGATATCCTTATTAGAATATTATGGTATGAAAACAGCACTGTCCAAATGAGCATAAATTGTCAAACGACAAGTACCAATATTGAATTGAATTTCGTCCATGCACCTCTTGAATAATAACACCAACTGATTACTTTTAATTGCTCCAGTGAAAATCTCCTCTTAATCTATTAATTTACATATAAAAGATAATTTAAACGGTCTTTCCAAGTGCAAAATGACACGTTTGGGGTACTGTCTAAGAAGGGAGAGCTTATCAATCAATCACTGTTTAAAATGCCTCAAGATCAGTTCACAAACGAGCAACGTGCTCTTTATTGCTGGGGTTTATTTTACCACCAAATCTCATGCAGAAGTGAAACGGAGATTCGGGGTGCATTCTCACAATTGGGTGTACCATGTGCATCCACCATCTATGAATTCAGGCGAAATTCAAAAGAACAAGAACAGTCCATAAACTAAATAAAGAGAGATCTTGAAGACCGCGAACGGCAAGAAGCAGGAGAAACGTTGATGAGTTCGTCAGGCAAGGGATCCCGAAGTGAGCTCGCAAAGAAAACATCTGCCACATGTGTCCCAGTCCACGTTCAACGGAATATTGAATATTCAGGGCCACCAAGCTCAAACGGCCCTTTTCAACGTATCCAAACCAAAGAGAAAAGAGTATGTCATAATTGTGTCCTACATAATGAATAAAACATATGCACGACAGTTGGACAGAACTGTTTTTATGCCTTCCTATTCAAATAAGTGTATCTCCATGACGCCTTTATCAATTTTCCCCATTCTTTCACCATTTTTAAGGTAAATCTGTGATCTATTTAGATATATACATTTCATGTTCATGGCATTTCTTGTTCTTAAAATATGGCTTTTATTTAACTATTGCAGTTTTTTTGACTCACTCGGTATTTACATAAATGCATGTTTATTAGCGCAAAACCGTTGATCTAGACCTAATTTAATTCAACAGTGTAAGTGTACTCTTAAGTATTTGGCCTGGCAGATGGAATTTCAACACTTATATACCAAGTGACAATCTTGACACTTTGGATGAATGCTCGTAATGGAGACACAAGTATCAATACACTAGGTAAATTAGGTAACCTTACATTGTGGTATTTTCCTGAAGAATCAAGTGTGTACTGATGTTTTCTGGAAATATTCAACTACATTTCATTTACTCTATCAATTAGATCGTATTCCATTCTAGATAATATATGGCACTATATGTAATTCATTGCTTGATATACGATACTTTGGAGCCAATAATTGATTTCGGCACTGTATGCAGTAAATGTCGATAAATTATGTGCAATACAAAATCAGTGTGTGCCCCATATCTTCCAATAAACAAATACAGAACATTTGTAAAGTAAGAT
>JXSR01S010671.1:32687-58120 GCA_000969725.1 Ophiothrix spiculata
CAAAATGGCAAGACAAGGCACCTCCTTATGTGCCAAATTGGCAAGATAAGGCACCCTCCTTATGCGCCAAAATGGCAAGACAAGGCACCTCCTTATGCGCCAAATTGGCAAGATAAGGCACCCTCCTTATGCGCCAAAATGGCAAGACAAGGCACCTCCTTATGCGCCAAATTGGCAAGATAAGGCACCTCCTGCATATAATTCCAAACAATTCTAAGGCCTATAAAAATATTATTATATTTGGCTTCTAAATTCAATTATTATAGCAACAGTTTTCAGCTCTTTAACACAATTCTCAGATATGTAACACATGAACAATAAAATTCCCGACATGCGTAAAATGACATTCAAACAAACAAAGCAGTGTGCAACTCTTTGTACTTGACTTAATCTCCTGAATTACAAATATTTTGTGTAAATTCCTGAAATCAGAACATTTCCTGAAAAGTTACATCCCTGCATTCTACAATTTCAAAGGGTGGGGTAAGGGAGGGAAGCGAAAATTATTTCCGAGTGCAAATAGCACGAGTAAAACAACGTCTTTTCTCATGAAGAAGCAACTATGAAATGGTTGTTGAATCAGGAATTGATCGCCACTCCCGGGAAATCAATGCCCTGATTGGTCCACTACACAGTAGGGTAGTTAACACTTGATTTCTCAATAGGGTAGGTAATTTGGGTAACTAATGTCAACAACCCTTAACAACCCACGGACCAGGGGCATTCTTTATTCGCGTAGGCAAAGAGGTTTATGTCAAGCCATAAACATAATTATTTCATATCTAGAAACACTGTGATTTTTTTAGTGCACTGGGATGAAGAGTGAGCCATAGGGATGTCACAGGCCTAATATGAACAAAAATTACCGACCCCCTTCTTCCGTCGATCATGTGGTTCTTATATAGATTTACTCTTAATTGTTCATTGGATTTGTCAAAATGAATATTTCTACAACATTTTAACTATTTAAGCTTCTTTGGTTCATTTAGCTTGATGAATTAGTGACTTTCTGGTTCTGGTTTATTTACCATTCAACACCCCAAGTGGGGAAAAGCAAATCTTTTGTTCCTTATTATGAACAGGGTCCTAAACTTCACCATTACCATGGTTTTACTAGCAATTGGTTGTTAAGTTGTAAAAAGAGTAAGAACTTACTTCCCTATTTTCAAAACATATATATGGATCAAGTGAGCATGGCAACTGGTCTTTCAGAAACAACATGTATGCAAATTGTTAATATAACCCAACATAATTGCATCGGTACATAGATGACAGGCCTTTCTGCTTTCAAAAAATGTGTGTTACCAACAGTGTTCAAATTTCCCGGCAGCCATTGCCGCCGGTGCCCTCACGTTTGGCCGCAATGCCCTGCAAAATAAGACCTTTTCACGGCCATAATGGCCGTGCCCAATTTTTGCAGTGGCCAGGATGCCCTGCCCTGGCCCTGAGTCATATGTCATACAAAATAATAACACTTACATAAAAACGTGAAACAGAATTTAGAAATTTTCATAAACAAGTACAACCGGGAGCTCGGAGTTTACTGATGAAAAGGTCATGAAGAACATCATAAAATTTATTGGGCTAGGCCATGTTTTTGATCAGCTGATGATGCACAAACAAATTTGGGAGGATTTAAGCTGTGCAGTGGTCAGCTTAGCTGGGCTAGGCCAAGTTTTTTATCAGCTGATGATGCACAAACAAATCTGGAGGATTTAAGCCTGTGCAGTGGTCAGCCTAGCTGGGCTAGGCCACGTTTTTGATCAGCTGATGATGCACAAACAAATCTGGAAAAGCTGACGCTAGTCAAATTGTCCTGTTGTAGTGATGAACGTCATTTAGTAGGCCTACTTAATTTGTTTTGTTATGATCTGTACGTTATATTATGTTACGTAAATTTGGTAAGCTTCCATCATTTACACATATCAATGGCACACTTCATGAAGTTTTTGCGTGAACAATAAATAAAAGTGGAGCCGCTAAAGTGTAACACGTGTTACCATGGAAATTGAGTATCTACTTAAGTGTTTGTTGTTTGAAAAAATCAAAGTGTGTACTTTGATCATGCATTTGTTAATGGCTGAGGCTATTTGCATACCAATTTCATCAAATATATATTGCATATATACCCAACTTGACACTTATGCTATAATTTTGATGAAATCTACCTGACTATTTGTAAATCAACGAAATTAGGCATTTTTTCATTCTAGTCTTAATCGAAAGCCATTGTTTTTTTGTTTTTGTTTTTCAAGTTCAATGGCTTTAGTTCATTTATATCTTCTACCGTACTTATAAAAGATTTAAATCAGCACTGCATTCAGGTGACATCACTGATATGATGGCTTTTATCAGGTGAATATATTGGTGCAAGCAATGGACTTATGAATTTTTTGATGGCCTCATTTTAACTGCACAAAATAATTTCTTAGAGAACTAGGTTTGACTGCAATACATTTGCAACTTTGTGACACAAGATTTCCATCCTCTTTTGATAGTAGTGCACTGAACTATAATTTGATACCCAGGCTTCTTATGTTTACACTCTAGGTATGGTAATAAGATTAGATAAGAAAGCTTCAATAGTTACAGTTATCAATTTGTTCATCACCTTCACCTTGTTTAGGCTTTCGCCAAGGAAACCCAACTTGGTACTTGGTACCAAGTAAGCTAAAGGAAGCTTATCTATTATAGCCTATATAATTTATAATTTATACTACATTGTGCATAAAAAGGGTGAACTCAGTGTTAGTTGGGATAATTACTATGAGGCAACATGATCATCTTGGTCTAAAATATCATGAAATATATATGGTAGACCAAAAACAGTTTTTGCCCTGTCGTTATATAGATATTTTAGGGCGCAAAATTTTAATAGAAAGAATTTTTTTAGGATTTTCAAAAAATAGGGTCAGTATTCTATTCTTTTGTTCAGAATTTTTATTGGCTTGCCAAAAGTAGGGTCAGTCAAGTTAGGGCAAACAAACAACTATTACTCTTGGGTACCCAAGTATCTGTTAAGAATATTTGGATGGTGCTTGATCTGTATATCTGTACAATCACACAGGAGCATTTGCCATTTTGAAGAAAATTATATTTTTTATAAAAGGACTTCTTTGGGTGCTTTTGGGTTTAAGATTTTGACATAAAAATGTACATAGGAAACATCCATATTCTAGATGCTTTGAATTTGTTATCTGGAAGATTTCTGTTTTCAATTTCTGATTAAAAGTCCACATTTATTTGACCTCTAGTATCAAAGGGACTAGTCTAGATTTAATACCTACTTTAACTGTTTTTTAACACCTATTGATTTTGATACATTTTTGGACAGTCCATCAAAAAATCAAATTATTTCACATGTGTAAACTTTTTTTAACTTGCACAAATATGGAAAGGGTGTCATTTTAAAACAAATATTCACTGTTTTTTAATTTTTGCAATTTGTAAAAAATATTTCTCAATGATCTTGAAATTATCATGCTTTATAGTCTCAAGTTCACTTTGAGCAAAATCTTTTACTATGGTCATCATAGTAATCATCACCAGTAATTATATGTAGTTATCCTGAGGAGCATTTTTGAGAGCAATCAATATTTTACATTAGTTTCAAGGGTAAAGAAAAAATTAAGAAAGTTGCTAAATTTTGAAACTTTACATTTGTTAATTGTCTAGAGTAGATTTGATTGATCTTTCAACTGGTAAGTCTATTTGAAAAAAAAAAATAGGATCTAGATACTCTGGATATGCTGCTACAAATAATGAAATATGGCATCAAAAGTCTCACTGTGCCATTTCTGTGTGGATTTATTTTTCAATGTTTCTTGATTTCAGTAGCTCCACTATCATAGACAACCTTGGTGTTACATAAAACGCATTCACCCCTACTCATAAGCAGGTTAAAAAGATATATCTAGGCTAGTTCCATTAATGCCTCTATCAGATCCAGCAGCACAATCTTGATGTTAGGGTGCACAATGCAGTCATGCTCATTATGCAGGAATAAATAGCTGTGAACATTTCTTATCATTGTGTTTCTGTCTCATATTTTCCATTCAGATATTTTAAGAGATAGTATAGATATAGAGCCATGTTTTCTCTGGCAAGCAGACTTACACCGGCACTTGGATGTGTTTTGCGTTCTATGTCAACAGCAGCAACAACAGTAAACCTACCACCAAACCTAGTATTCAGACAGGTAGGTACACAAGTCGTCACATGAGTGCAAGAAAGTTGTATCGGCAATAGCTGTCATTTTTCATGATTTTGCATTGCACACTGTATAATGTCCAGTCTAGGGTCAGTGGCATAGCTCTTCAGATCACTTGAAGAACTATTGCAAGAGCCACTGAAATATTTTGTGTAGCTTACCGGTAGACAAATTTTGAGGGTTTTGTCGCTTTCTAGTGACAACAGGTTCACATGGTAGCCAATGCAGATTAAGGCTGTTGATTTCAGTTTAATTTGCTAATTCTTATAGACCGGTTAAATGTTCGCCCGAAAGCTTTTATGATCAAGTCAACTTGCAATTGTATCCAGTAAACATGTCATCTCTTAGTAAGCTTAAAATGTTAAAAACGTCACCAATTTCAGATTTTACGGCAAGAACATCACATTAAAGAAAGTCACATTGTTGTTTTCATATATTTTTTTTGTATCCTCATCCTTAAGAATCTGATATTATCACTGTATTTTATCCGCCAAATACACACTTCGGTTTCTGGTTTTACAACATTTCTAAACGTTTAAACGGTTGAAACGTTTAAACGGTCGTCCTCAGTTTAAACGTTTTAAACGTTTAAATGGATTGTATGGACAGCCTTATTGCAGATATAACTTTCTTACACTCACATGACAAAGTTACATCATCTGCCATACAAAATGTGCATACTTTTACAAAACGTTTTGACTTTTTAAAAATCAGATTTTATTTTAACTCCAGAATATTTTAAAAATAACATTTTTTAGACATAGCTGAAATGAAAATATATACATAAAATGAAAATTTTAAGGCAAGATTTCATGCATGATTTTTGTTTGTTGCTCAGGTAAAAAGACAAAATCTATCACTCTTAAACCATTACATAATAGTTTCCACAAGACTGCCTTACCCTATTAAATTTCAAGGATATAAGTATCATTTGTAATTGCAGTGCTGTATTTCTCTTCTTATTCAGTTATTTGACTACCAGTCCTACACATACACATACCTACTGGGAGACAAGGCAACCAAAGAAGCTATTCTGATAGACCCTGTGTTAGAGCTTGTCAAGAGGGATGTAAATCTACTTGAGGATCTTGGTCTCAAACTCATATATGCAAGTAAGTAAAAAGCAAAGCAATGCTTGTCACCATTTTAATTTAACTCACGTGTAAACCCTATGGGATGGTGGCCATATTGGATTGTCACTCATGGAGGGTGAGTTATTGTAGCTCCATCATTTTATGGCGTGCATGCTACACTTTGAGACTCTTCTAAACAAACAAATGATAGGCCGAATAATGATTTATTGGACAGTGTAAACGAATATCTAGAGTGCAGGGCCTATTGTTTGTGTATGGAACCCCTACCCTGGAGTTTTGTTTACCAAAAAAAAATCCATTGCCTATACCTACCCCAGATCAAATTGCAGTAGGTACTGCTGAAAATGTAGACACAGTTTGTGCAGGAAACAGAATGCATGAAGTGAAGATTTGCGTGTCATATCTGGCTTTTGGGCCAACTTCTAAATAAATCCAGAGGTACATTAACTCTGCTACATGAGCAACAAAATAGTGGTGAGCATTGATTCTCCTTTTTAATTTCTTTGATTCAGTCTCAAATATGTTAAGAAGAAAGTAGACTCAGACCAAAGTATATTTATTAAGTGGACTTAGTCTCAAATATGTTTTAAAGTAATTTGACTCCGACTCAAACAAATAGAAGGTTGACACAAATTCAATATGTAATTTGACTTAAAACATGTAAAAATAGATGCTCAAACTTGTGTGTTTAGGATAGGTGATATATGTGTGTGATCTGTCATGTGGAATTGGAATTAGTAATATTAACACTTTATCTTAAAGTAGAGTGTTTACATTGAGTGATATCAAATTTGTTGAAGATAAAGGTTGCACAGCTCTGCTGTAAATAGACTACAAGATTCATTTATCTGAATGAATGAGGGGTTAACAATAAATTAGTAGCCCAATTATCTAGATTTATAATTCAACTTGATTCACGAGTACATGGGAAGTTTCACACAAATGTCTGCTTTTGTGTTACAGGTTTCTAAAGTTAAAAATTATACCATCATGAGACCAAGATCTCCCACACTGAACTCCCTCTGTCATGTTTGAAATCTGCAGCCCAGTTCTTTTTAGGGGGCATTTTTGAATTTTGAAGGGGTAGGAAGTTTGGTATGAGGTTGATTTGTTTTTTCTCTTTGCACCCTGTTCGGGAGCATTTTTTTCTAAATTTTCTACTTTTCACCCCTTTCCATATTAAGGGGGGGGGGGATTATTTTCTTCTACCTTGGGGAATTTTTTCTCTCCAAATCTTCCTACTCATCCCTGGAAATCTACTGGTGCACTCCTTATGTTGTATTTAGGATTAACCTGATACCAGAAAAATGTTTACTAATAAAGTCATGAATTGAAAACTTTTTTTTTCAGTTTGGGAGTAGCTATTCAACACTATTCTATCCCTGGTATTTTATTTTTACTATTTTTTGAATGTGAATAGATTAAATGAGATATTAAATCGTAAGTTAGGCAAGATTTTTTAAATTGTTTCTTTCCAATGCAGTAAACACACATTGTCATGCTGACCATATTACCGGGACTGGCAAATTAAAGGAGCACCTCCCTGATGCACAGAGTATCATCAGCAAAGCTAGTGGTGCACAAGCAGATATCAAAATCGGCGACGGGGATCAAGTCAAATTTGGAGAGCATGTGAGTAGGCCCAGCATTAAGACAAGTTCATTTATTTCAAATATAGCCTTGCCAATCAGATTGTAAGATTCAGAGTAGATTTAAAATGCACAATGCCCTTCGTGTATGCTGTTTAGACTGGCAGGTGAAGTACGTTTGGTGCGTAAGGTTGTTTCACTGCTTTGTCATGATGAGTTGTTTTTGTTTTTAATTTTGAAAAGCTCAATTTTCTTCACAAAATGCTAATATTATTTTTCTGTTGAGTAGTAAGTAAATTAATATACATTCCATTTTGATAGGGTACTGTGACAAAATAAATGCACTTTCATAAAATTTGATCACTGTGTAATTCACTCGGCCCCTATGGGTTTTGTTAATTGGTCATGTCAAAATTCATCATATGTGCAATGACTTTCCCATTTTACTTGTGAAATGCATACATATTAGCCATTATTATTTATATGGAACCGAGAAATTACTTTGCATCAACAGATATTAGACAATTAAAGGTAAAATATTTTTAAATATTTTAAAAAGGTCTCAAAATTAATAAATTTTACCTTATGTTAATTGATGATCTTGATATCTATTTTGCAACATGTTGCAAGTTGTCATGATGAGTTGTTCTGTTTTAATTTTGAAAAGCTCAATTTTCTTCACAAAATGCCAATATTATTTTTCTGTTGAGTAAACGATAATTGCTTTTGCTTCTTTGAACACATTTTACTTGTAGCCTTTCTTATTGGAGCAATATCTAGACAGAACCATTAAGTAACGCAGTGTAAGGAAACCCCAACTTCAATAGCTCCCTTCTGTTAATTATACTTATAAAATATAAATACATACAAATATCTGAAAATGCTTTCACATCACTAAAAAAGCATTTCCATGTCTATATCCCAATCATAGTCACATTTGACCTTGTAGTTGACTTTTTTAGACATTGTTAGATAATTGTTATAGTACATCGTTGCTATATTTAAACAGTCAGTACAAGAAAAACTCCATGAGTACCCCTCTGCAATTATATACTAGAAAAATAATCTAACAATGTCAAAAAAGCCAACTACAAAATCAAATGTGACATTATGATTGGGATATAGACATCATGGAAATGCTTTTTAGTGATTTGAAAGCATTTTCAGAGATTTGTATGCATTTATATTTTACAGAACTTAACAGATGGGAGCTATTGGAGTTGGGGTTTTCTTGTACTGGCGTATTCAATTATAGCCTCACATATAAAGCTTCAGCTGTGGACATAATTCTGTCCATGTTAAAATGGGGGCCATTTTTTAAGCTATACATGTATCTCTAAATAAGCTGGATAGCCTTCAAAATAAGTTTTTCTTTGAACAGTGCAATGTTTTTCCATGTACTGTAAATTATAAAGCTGAGTCCCGGTTTCCATAGCCGCACGTTGCAATGTAGAATGCTATCATATCAAGATATGGTAGACACAATATTTAAACATGTTATTATCTTATCTCAAATGGAGATAAGATGTGACATAATACTTTGATCAATCTAAAACTGTCAGTGGTACAATCAGGATTATTCTGGTTTGTGTCATGTGCAGTATTTTGAGCCATTGTTTCCATAGCAACATCTACGATGAATTTTATTGTCATTTGTGCGGGAATTCTCAAACTTAGTATAGACCTTTTCAAACAGCGATCAAAAAACTTCGGAAAACATGGTCACGTGCCACAGCAGTTGCAGTAGGCAGACGACAATGAAATGAAATGAAATGGTACCGCAAAAGTGCATGATAAAAACGGCAACGTTCGTCGTTGTTGGAAACATACTGTCGAAGTGTCGAACTTTGTCAAAAGATGAGGCACAGAGGTACTTTTTATTTCCCGGAAACGATCGGAATTTGTTCAAGCTTTCGGGTATTTTCGGAAAAGATCGGTTTGAAAAGGTCTATAGCCTTACATCTAGGTTGATGATAATTTCCATGCAAACTTTTCCAAGCTGATACATGGAATATACACTCCACATCAAAAAGTTCATACCAATGATTTCTACTAGCCTTGATTCAAGGCATTTATTGTCTGTTTTCAGTTATTCATATCCCATTCTAAAATTCCTCATATCTCTATACATATCCAGGGACTTCCATTTGAAATTTCCAGGGGCTCTATCAGAAGCTCTCCTGAAGTTCTTTAGAGGATCAATTAGGGGAGCTTTCTGGAAATTTAGATGTTAATACTATCATGCAAGGCACTCTATTAACTGAGCTCCCATAAAGCATTTGAGGGGAGCAGGGTGGCTCAATAGAGCTCATTCCAGGGGCTCTATCAGAAGCTCTCCTGAAGTTCTTCAGAGGATCAATTAGGGGAGCTTTCTGGAAATTTAGATGTTAATACTATCATGCAAGGCACTCTATTAACTGAGCTCCCATAAAGCATTTGAGGAGAGCAGGGTGGCTCAATAGAGCTCATTCCAGGGGCTCTATCAGAAGCTCTCCTGAAGTTCTTCAGAGGATCAATTAGTGGAGCTATCTGGAAATTTAGATGTTAATACTATCATGCAAGGCACTCTATTAACTGAGCTCCCATAAAGCATTTGAGGGGAGCAGTGTGGCTCAATAGAGCTCACTCTCCTCAAATGGAAGTCCCTGCATATCTTGTCCTAAAAATGACTTTTAGTATGCTTTAATATTTGTACCAAATTTACCACCTAGCATCTGTCTTCAAATATCACCCTGTCATAGTAGCCACAACTTTCCTGATATTGGACTGACCTGTTGGACATTAAGGGAATGACCATTCCCAGAGTTATTATGGTTTTGGTAAGAATACAGGATGTTTTGATGCTTGTGTTATTTTATAGACAATCTGACAACATCATACACTCTGTTGGGTCGTAGATGGTTGGGTCATGGCCAATGAAACCATTTATGTTACTTTGGTTTATTTAAGGGCCCATATTAGAATACTGGCATATCAAACTTTGGGTGTGTATATTTTTTATTGTTGTTGATTGAGAAACAAGTGAAAAGAAACAAATGGAAGCCAAAAATTATCAGAAAAAAGTTAATTTAATCCATCTGCAAGCACGTAGAAATCATGGGTAGGAACTTATGACGCACACCAATATTCAATCGGCCAAAATAATATGACGTCAACGTAGCGATATATTCTATTTCAGAGCCATTTCCGGATTAAGCCGATCATTGACGACCGCACCAGAAAAATTTTTGAGCTTCCGATTGTGTTATAGTGTAAAACGAAGACTATCCACTCCTACAGACAGTAAACACATTTTACTGAACATAAATATCTGTTCAGATGCGAAATTAATTGCAATTTGGATGAATTCTGGCTCCTGAAAATGTGGGTAGTTTGAATATTTTTCATTTTTCATACCAAATGAAACAAAGAGACACGTAATTTGAAACTAAAATATTATTTTTTGGCTAGTTTTGTCATACAATCCGCTAGTTTTCTAGTGTGCATTAAATATCAATACAGACAACTGTCATAGTGAGAAGTTCCAACTTATCTCTGAATTTGCCAACTTCAGAGATAAAAAACGGGTATTTTATCGTATTTAGTCGGATTTCTACACAATATTACCATTTCTGACCTAGGCCAGAGCGATATCACGCCTTCACCATGTTCACGGTACTGAATGAGCAATTCCCATCAAATTAAGGAATAATATTATTTCTTTTAAGTTAACGTCATTTTTCAGATATTTCTAACTCTAAAACTGTGTTTTAATAATGTTTAAAATTATTTGGAGATCAAAAAGAAACAATTATTTTTTCGAAAGAGTGCCATGCCGGCTCGAACCAACGCCAAAAAGCATAGTTTAGTTTTCTAGTCCAACGCCTTAACCACAATGCCACTGAAGCATCTGATAAGCGGGGTGACATTTTCGTATTTATCCATTTGATTGTTAACCGATTATCACATTTGTAATATGGATTGCATCATCTCGCCCATGTGCAAATTAGGTCATGGGTCGAATCTGCAATATGCACTGTAGGCTACCTAATGGGGTCCCCCCTCATTTCCTGTTGTTTGGGCAATCACCAACACAGTAAAGAACGTGTGGCGCAGACTTTGTAAGACTGATGGACTGAGCCTATATTCGTTGTTTCTCCATTTTACTCCAGTAAACAATAGGAGTATTTTGGCACGCTATCAATAGCCAAATTTCGCTGTGTGACGTGGAGTTTAGTTGCATAACAGGATCAGGCAGGCAGGAGTAGAACAGTATACTGGAAATAAAAGAAACTAAGGCTATCCTTAAAAACGATATATTCATAATAAAAGCATGCATGATTGGACGGAATTAATTTCCAGCGTAACTACAAAAATATCTGTAAAAAAGGTGAAGAAAATCAAAGTTCAGCCTGTAACCACCCGATACAAAGATGTATCTAGCACCATCATCAATTTTGGCAAAAAGAATAATCCTGGCGATCTACAGCTATCATAAGTGAATACCCTGTGGCGCTCTGTGTGGCTTTCTGTCCAAATAGAGCGTTTTGTGAAAAAGAAATTCTGGAGCAAAAGAGTTAATGGGCTTTTCAAAAGTGAAGCAAAATTGTAGATGTTAGTTAAAAAAGTCAAATAAGAAATGAAAAATCTAGGCTAGTCCATTTAAAAGAAATAATGAGTGCCTATATGCCCACATCATAATGTGCTCTATTCCTTTTGGTAATGTACACCTAGTCTTGTCACATGTTTACCAACTAACGGGGGCATGTTTACCAAAGAATATTAAGTTGAAGAAACATGTTCAGTGTCTTATCACTGAGTAGCCATGTAAACAATTAAATTGGTTAGTAGGTGAAAATATATTCCCTATAACATAAATATGTCACAGATCTCTGCAATAAAAAAAAAATCCCATGTTGTTTTGTGTTAGGCAGCCCATTTATCAGTCTATACTGTACTTCTCCAAAACATTCAGTTGAATTATACAGGACACTGTATGTGAGATATAAAAGTTAGAACATGTACTTTTCAAGCTTTTGCTTATGAATATTCATGTGATAAATGTATTATTCCTTCATTTGAAATCCGTTTCCCTTCATTGAAGCTCTTTACCAATATTCCAGGAGAAATCGCAGGTAGAAATAAAATATTGAATTCTTTCTTGAATTGCTGATATGAGTTAATAAATGTCTGAGCTTTCCCTGATATTTCACAATTCATCCAAAAACGTCTGGATCTGAATTGGCATATGATGGCTGAAAGTGTCAAGTCTTCCACAATGTTTATCTGATAATTGTCTGGAGTTGGAATAACTTTAAGTTGCTGAATTTGATTGGATGTAATTACAAACTCATCCAGAGGGAGGATGTGTTTTTAAATGTAATAGCCCTGTGTTACACTGTTTATCCTAAATGCAAAACAAAAAGTGTCATCAATTTGAGTTTGTATCAATAGTAAACTCAAACCAATTATATTTTCCAATACCTAAACAAACTAATAATTAAAATGAGTTATTATAAAGTTGATTAGATTTCATTTTTTCTTTTGATTGTATCTCTGCAGGCAGTTGATGTGTTATCCACTCCGGGACATACCAATGGCTGTGTAACATATGTATATAGACATGAAGGCAAACCACTCATGGCATTTACAGGGGATGCAGTACTCATCAGGGGATGTGGAAGGACAGACTTCCAGGAAGGTATGTTGCTCCCTGAGGGTACTCAGGTTTGGTTTGGATAGGGACGTACTGCTAGAGAATGTAAAGCACCACCCATCAAAATACTAATTTTCAAAAAAAGGGAGCCATCCATGTTACCTCACCAGCAACTGAATTGAGCCAAATGCTCTGACCACAATAGTTATATACTCTTATACTTTGATCAACACTAAATAGGCGGGAATTGATAGGTTTCTCTTTATCCGAGAGCAAAGGTAGTCCCGTTCATACGTGTGTAAGCAGTTGTGCCATACTACTGACGCGTGAGCTAAGCGTATGACAAACTATGCGTATGGTGCATTTTACTGTGTTTAACTTCAAACAAACTTTTCTATATCAAGTCACAAGTCACGATGTGAAGAGATCTGCCTATTTAGTGTTGATCAAAGTACAGGGAACAACCTCTTGTAGGCCTTTCCGTTGATAAGGAGTTGATGCCTAGAATTGCATTACTATATCATTTGTGAAAGTTTATTCTGAATAATCTAGTCTACCAAAAAGTGTGTCCTGGTAGAATAAACCCATATCCATACTAACTCATTGCATTCTCATAAATCCACTACTATTTAAACCTAATATCAAGCCAAGATGTTATCATTTCTTCTCATTGTTTTTTCTTAATTACAGGGAATCCTAGCAATCTTTACGACAATGTGCATGGCAAGATTTTATCACTACCCCCAGGGACATTACTCTACCCAGCACATGACTATACTGGTAAGTCCCATGTACCCATATGGTTATTGTCAAGGATAAGTTACCCCCAGCTGAGCAGGATGTTCTTCAAATAGCAATACTTGTACAACTACATTTAGGTATTCAAACACGCCACAGAGTTGTTCATCGCGAATCAACAATGATGCATCAATGCGTCTGCGTATTTTATCACGAAAGGGTGGCTTCAGATGAACAACTCTGTGGCATGTTTGAATACCTTTCAACAATGAAAATCTTCCTGAAATTGTATGAATTAAATTCTAAATGTTTTCAATTTAACAGATAGGCCTATATACTCATCTTCATATTTAGCATAATCTGAAGCAAACTGCTAGTTTGTGAATGTTTGCTGTTTTTATGTTTTCAATTTTTCCAAGCACCGTGCTTTTGCACGACACATGATGAGCAGTGCGCCGGCTTATGTTCACTGCGTAAACGCACTTCCGTAAACCCTGTGCCGTGCGTGACGCGCTAATTTGAATATCAACTATGGATTCATCACGAATCAACAACGTTACGCTCCTGTATAAGGAGATACAGTGAGTTGTTGAATAAAAATTTGATACGATGACAAAGCAGATCTATATTACATATCTTCCCCGATATGAAAACAAACCGAGGGGAAACTCAGGTCAGGCACAGCCCTGGATAAAATAGAGAACAATTTTAGCACAACATTCCTGAGGTGCACATTGGGAACATTGTAACATTTGTTCTAGTACAATTTTAGTACAAATATTTGTACTAAAATTGTACTAGAATGTTGTTCCAAATGTGCACTATAGGTACGTTGTATTAGAATAATTTGTACTTGATTTGCATTATTGGCGAAGATCTTAGGAGCCAATGACATCAAAACGACCAACGATGTCATCTCAACGTCAATCAAACCGTGCTTTACCTGCTGGGAGGGACTCTTCAAATTATGTCGATTTGATTTGCATTGTCGGCCAAGATTTTATGTTTTAACATTAGCAAAAGTAGTATTTTGAAGAATGAAAGCTACAGATAACTTTAGGAGACTTCAATAAGGACATGATAAATTCAATAATACCAATGATGGTGACTTTAAAATAAATATAAAGTTGCGATTCATATTAGAATATGGAATGAATAAAAGCCACAAAATTGTATGAAACCATTTTTAAAATCTTTCAGCTTGTAAGGGGACATCCACTCCCTGCTTGCCAGACTCCCACACAAATTTTTCAAAACTTTGACAAAATCTGTATGAGATCCCTGCTTGTGACATTAATATTGGACAATTGAGTTTTTGATAATAATAATAATAATAATAACTGGTTTTCCATTTAGATCAAACCGCTCATGATTCGCTGTAGGTAGATCGTCACAATCATTTCACTTCATTTAGGCATTTTGCAGCCTTTTCAAGTGCATATTCTATCATCAGTTAGATTGTAATATGTACCCTTTATGCAGCTTCCCATATCCTGGGTGGGGGCAGACTATGATTGACAAATCTGGTGACAGTTTTAAGTGCAGGAGGAAGACCGGAGTACCCGGAGAAAATCCTGCGGAAGCGATTATGATACAATTCACATTATCAAATCTTCAAATGCCTGCATACAATGACCTGTCCAAGTCCATTAGAGCATCATCATAAAATTGTGTGGTCAAATTTTTTAGCTGGTGCTTGAGCTACAAAAAGCCCTGAAAGTAATCATTGTTACATCTACAGGGTCTCCCAATATCTGGACGTTAAAAGGTTGTTTTATACCAGCACAGTGTTCATGCAGAGCAGTTGTGCTTCTGAGTTTCCAAATGGAACAATCCTAATGGGTGTTCAGAGTCCAGCGTTTTCATCAGTGCAACATTGTTTGACTTCTGATACGCAGTCTTCAAAAGTTATAGCGCAATATGCTTAGCGCATGTAATGTCTGTGTATCAACAGACTCCGTGCGATGAAATTACTGTGAAATTATTGGAGTCTAAATGCACCATATGAGGCAGAGATACACAGAGACACAAATAATCAAACAAGGAACTTGATTATACTATGATTAATGCTTTGTTTCTAGGTCAAACATGCTCTACAGTAGGTGAAGAAAAGCAGTGCAATCCTAGGCTGACAAAGAGCAAAGAAGAATTCATCAAAATCATGGAGAACTTGAATCTACCATACCCAAAAGCTATAGGTACGTAAGTGAGTGAAAAAACCAGAGTGACATCTGTTTAGAACATGTTTTAAGTGGTTGCAAGTGTTTAAAAAAAGTTTTGCCTAATATGAATGGCAAGTACCGTAAAGAAGGTTCTTCAATGTCCCTAGAACAATTGATAGATTTTAACGGGTTCACTGTCGGGTAAGTTTTGATCTGTCAAGCTTTTGTCAGGAGTAGCTCTGACTTCTTCAGGATAAAATATTGTAAAGACATATGGGCCGTCACCTCCCATTGATGACTCGCATGAGACGTTCACTTAAGGCTGCCCCTTGCCAGCAGTGTTGAAATGTGTCGTTCTTTTGAGATTTTTGTAGCTCCGGAAAGAGTCTTCCTGAAGGCTGCCCTTGACAACAGTTATTTGCACAAAAGTAGATTGCCCCTATACCTCTAATGTGTGTACAAATGCTAGGCTGCCCCTTGCCTATAGGTCTTCAACTGAACAGATTGCTACCTGATCGAGACGTGACCTTGTTATATTGTTATGAACACCCGTCGTAAAAGCCTTTCTCAAAAAAGTCACTAGAACATTAAAATTGTTAATTTAGATGCAGGAGGAATATGGAGTGTCTTAATGATCCCTCGTTGTTGGATGCGTGTGACTTTGTATAATACCTACTACACCTCCTGTAGGTATATGTGTTTGAAGTACGGGAACAGGGTGATCTTCCCCTTTTAAAACAATTAAGAGAGTCCCAAGCTCCAAATATAACAAAATTAAATACTAGCAAGTTAATTTCACATTATGATTCAAAGACATCTATGTATGCTTGATTTTCACAGATCGTGCCCTGCCAGCCAACATGGTGTGTGGAATAGGAGATTTTGCAAAAAAATAGTCTTTTCATCAGTTTACAGCAGACATATTTTGAGCAGTGCCAATTGATCAATTCTAAAGTGAAACTCATTGCTTCAGTGCAAAGTGAGTTGATAAAGGCTGAACTTTTAATTAGTGCGTTTCCGTTGTGTTCGCTACAGCAATCCGTTGGTGTTTTGCAGTGTCAGTTATCAGAAACGCATTTGTTCTTGTTTGCATTCAGTATAAATTCATCTTAACAAGAGTTTGTCAAAAGGTATTATGGTGACACAGCAATAGTTGCACTGTGTTAATCTTCAAGCAAGATGGTGTAATTTAACTGTCTTGACCAACACTAGAAAAACAATATATACTTGCCAATAATCATAAATTTAAACATAATTGTAAACTTTATCCAGATCAGGGTTGTAGGGTAAATGTAAATAATACAAATGTGGAATTTGAAATATGTAAAGTACTCTATCATTCCAATTTAATGTGTCATAATTTATATGTAGCTATGAAGTTGTAACAAATGACTGTTCTCTTTAAAGAATGACACATTTATTTCCATATGGAATCAAGGCTGTTGGCATTGTTGTAAAGATCACGTTTGGAAGCAAATTTTAAGAGTAACATTACGCAGTAAGGCAACGGAAAAAAACTGTTTTATGTTCGGGCGAACCTTTCAAGTAGGGTCAATCGAATTTATATCTAAAAAAATGCCTAACATAACAGCAAAACACCAAAATCTTTTGCAAAGAATTTTTTTTGAAAAAAAATCAACCAAAATTGTTAAATTTTTACCAAAAAAATGGCTGATTTTAAATGAATTTGGCAATAATGGAAAAATCTTCCAAAACGCAAATTTAAGGGTGGTCGGGACTGTACAACAGGGATATGGTTGTTTTTTGTTGCCTAATTTATATATATTTTGGGTACCAGCTGTGATCTTGTGTGAGATATGGGTTTTTTAAAGAATCATGAGACATTATAATGTTTAAAGCTGAATTCAGACTCACCACTAATGCACCGAGCATGTGTAGATGGAGTTTTGAGCAGTTCCAATAGATCGATATCAAAACGCAACACCACTTACATCAACGCAAACCAAAGTTGAGGAAAGCTGAACTTTCCATTGCATTTTCATGTAGTCAACTGCTGCAGTTCGTTTGCATTTTGAGTATGAATTCATTTGCGGTGTCATTTGCCGTGAAAGTCATTGGAAATGGAACACATTTACAATGAATGTATGAATTCAGCAAATTAAAAGTATATTGGACAATGTAAACAAAAATCCAGAGTAAGGGTTGCAATGACAAACAGTAGGGCCCTGCATCCTGGATTTTTGTTTTCACTGTCCAATAAATTATTGTTTGGCCTATAGTAATGTGGTCTGGGAGAACCCATCACATGTTCCAACATACATGTGACTTTGCATTGGTCTTCATCAGGTCACATGACATTGAGGAGATATAACCCATGGGGGCCACTCAGGTATATTAATGTACACATGCGTGAACATAGGTGTACAAAATACCCCCTAAACAAGTTTTATCTTACCTTGGAAGAAATATCCCTAAAGAAGGATTTATGTGCAGTTTTTCTCAAAATTTTAGCCCCTAAAATTGAATTTTTCTTCAGGTTTTGAAAAACACCCCTTTTTGTGAAAATTTTGTATTTTTGTTTTGGAAAAAAAAACCTTTTTTTGATGAATATCAGTGTTTTTGTACCCCAAAACACAATGAACACACGCAGTGCTTTCCGAGTTGGTCAGTGAAAAAATCACCCCTTTTTCTGTGCTTTTTTGTTCATGCATGTGTACACCAATATTATAGCTCAGTGGGCCCCCTGAGGATATAACAAAGTAGCATGGAGGTTTCACCATGTCATGGGTTCTCCCAGATCACATTGAAAATATGGAGATTATTAATCATATCATTGTTCTGGGTCATAAAATAATTCTGTATGCTTTCGTAAAATATTCTACAATATTGTTCATGCAGCTGACATTTTTAATTTATAAATATTGTTAATCAAAGTTTTATTTCATCAACCTTATTTTGCTGATAATTACTCTTAAGTTAACCAGATAATGATATAGATGACAGTAATTCTGGTTGACTTTTGAGTGTTCTCACCATAAAAACAAAGTTCTTGTATTCCTCTTAAAGTTGGGAGACATTTCACAAATATTGACTCTTGTGTGTCTTTTGTGTGTGGGTGAAGCAGGTGTGTGTGAAAAAAGTGATTCAAGTTCATCAAACAATAAGCCATGCAATATTTTTTTTTTGAAAACAAGAAAATAGATATGGATAAATGTACAAAATGAAGCAATACATTCCCGATATGAAGCTTCATTTTCAAATAAAGCATTACTTAAGGTCGGCATAGTAAATTAGGAGATACGGGCCATTGAAGCTGAGCATAGTCAAAAATCACGTCCGAGGTCAAATTTCTAATTTTATCAGATACGTTACCTTTGAAGTAAGACAAATGTTTTAAAAACCGAGATAAAAATCATTTTTCCATTCAAGTTTTACCAGTACAGAAACTTTAAACTCGATTTTCTCAGAAGTATAGTTTTCTGAATCAGCCCGATGCTTTTTACCAATTTGGAAGTAACTTTGCAATCGAACATCCTATAACCAAAAGCAAGGTGTCATTTTAAAGCCTAAATTATAATCTTTCAGATGAGACCAAAAAATCAATTTTCAAGGTACCTTTCGATATGACGGGTTACATATTAAGGAAGTAGAAACATCTTTTGTTTTTTGTTGTTTTTGGAGTTCAAAGTATCTCTGGAACCAGATGACCAATATTAACCCTTTGAACCCTGACTGAGGCCAACCTGAAAGTTTAAATCATTAAATAAGCTTTAAATTCACCTTGATTTTGATGTCCCTTGCTTTATTTTCTAAATTTTCGTTAGTCCAATAACCAGCATTCAAACAAAAATATTATATATGTCAACCAACATATCTGACATTGAAGTTGTAATCTGTGGGCGATGCCATATTTGTCAAATTCACAAAGATTTGATGACATGGTTTATTCAGAGTCTTGTCGATATGCATCGATGGATGCCCATCGATGTGCAGTCTCTACATGCGCTATGCACAAGGAATAGCGCGTGTTACAGACTGCATGTCAATGGGCGTCATGCGATTCATATCGGCAGACTCAGAATAAACCATTATTCACTTCTCTTATGTAAATAAAATATCAATTTAGGGTTAAAATATTCATTGTTGTCTCCCACTGTAAACAAACCATTGAAAATCGTAACTATCCACGCCGGTAGACAGCCACATCAAGATCCTAACACATATGCTGAAAGCAGGTTAACCGGCTCATCGGTATATGGTACATGTAAATTGGTACGCAGTTCGTCGGATTAAAAGGGTTAATAGTGTTTTGATCAAAATGAATCATTTTAAACGCACAGTTAGGTTATTATGATAAAAAATCAATATTGAAACTTACTAATATGTGACTTGATCATGACACAAAAATGCACAAATTGATGTTACTAACATGATATTATTTTGTGTTATTGTGTTATTACGTAACAATTGTATTGTTTATCGTTCAGTAAGATTTAAGATTTTTAGAAAGTCTGTATAAATTGAGAAAACCCAGTAGGATTAATAACTAAATTATGCTTTTGGGTCATGTAAAAATGATAGAAATCTGAAATTTATTAATTCGGTATATAAAACAAATATATACTTTTTCAGATCTCTGGATTAAAACTACATGGTCCTTCAGCAACTAACGTTTAGCTATTTTACTTCGGGCTGCGCCCCTCAGTAAAATAGCAATTTTAGACAGTTCAGGCCCATAGTTTTAACAAGAGATCTTCAAGTCTGTATATATTTGTATAATATTTCATTGAATGAATAGCAGAAAAAATGTGTCTCTTGGCAGAGTAGTCCACTTGTTAGATAAATATTTATCATGCAAAGGAAATGTGATTTCATGCTGAAATTTACAACAAATAATCACCCAATGTACGCTTGTAAAAAGCCAATACCAATAACGTATTCTGTTATTTTTTGTAAAATGTACAGATGGAATTATGAATATATTTTTATTGTACAAAATTTTGAAAATAAATTCCATGATATATAAATTCACTTGTTTCTTCTCCATGTATCAATTTTGATTTCTTACTGTGTACATCCTCAAATTCGTAGCTGTATTCTATTGATTAATTACTTATGACCATTTTCATGATGCATCTTATCAAATATATTCTATAAACCTTGAAGTATGCAACAAGCAATCAGACTCTGTTACGAGATCCATAGCATACCCCTTGTATTCTACAACATTGTGAATTAGTGGTTTTGTATTGTGTAAGAGACTAGTAATGATTGATTAGGATTTATAATTAGACCAAATTACTGCGTATGAATATTTGTACATAAATCGTTCATTTGGTATTATTTTGGGCTAATTTTGTTGCTACCACATTAACAACATTAGTCATAAGTTCATTTGAATATTCAGCGAGATTTGGTACTTTGTTATGATTTGTGAAATATGGACTAAATTACTTCCCCGTATGGTCATATTGGTCTATGTGCGTTAATCGGCTGCGTGTTGCATACTTCAAGGTTTATAGAGTATAGACGAACCAGGGAAAATTCACTGTAGAAGTGGTTTCATAATCAGGGTCATTTCCCAGGATACCGTTTCAAACTACTCGGTATAAAAGACTACTAATTGCGAAAGTAATTTTATGCAACCACTGTGAGCTAAGTGTAAGGCTGTATGGCGCCATTGGAGCAGGAGCTGGGAAATTGGCACAACAGGTTTCTGAACATGTGTAAGAAAGATGCTGTTTCTTTTGTATTCGGTCAATTTTCAGCCTCGGCTCGTAAATTTGGTGCAAGCACCTCTTCAATTTGCCAAAATTGGTCTAATTGACGCAAACTCAGGCTTACAGGGTACACTGTTAATAACCTTGACTTGGCTGTCGAAGTGATTATGCAATAGTTTGGGTTACCATAGCAACCATTCCTCCAGTGGCAGCACCACAGGGGAAGGGTGGTAGTGGGGCATGGGGGGTATTTGCCCCCCCCCCCAAAAAATGTTTTTGCCCCCCCCCCCACTCGAAAAAAAAAATCTCTCAATTACCCCTTTTTATTGATCATTTTTGATATAAAATATACAAATTGTGCGTGTATTTCACTATTAAATATCATAATTTTAATCAAAAATATGCGTTTTTTTAGCCAAAATAAACAAATTTGTCCAAAAAATATTTTCGTTACGATTTTTTTTGCGCCCAATTTCCCCCCAGAAAATGCAGCTGCCACTGCATTCCACACTATGCACGCAGCTTACAGTGGGTTGCATAGTCTTCATCAGAGAAGACAAAGTACTTCGCTTTGCTGGTAAAGTAATATTAATATGGAAGACAATCTGACCTTTGGCTATTGTCAACACAACTGTTGCTAATTCAAATTGATGCTATGACCCTTTGCATGGTTCATGATTTGCAGGTAGAGCCTCGTTCTGGAGAGCAAATTTACTGCTTTAACGCGCCTGTGCTGCTCGCGTGGAATGCTCTCCCCGCAAATGGCAGATCCATGCAAAGGGTGAATAGTCTGGAACAGTTGCCAGGGAAAATGATCCAATGATGTTACTTTGACAACAAAGTTATGTAATCACTTCTACATGAAATAGATATCTTGTTTTTATTTAATTCAGGCATGAGAATGTTCAGCTTCAAAATTTAATTCATTTTTCATTATGTTCAAAAATCCATGAATTTGGGGATTTCAGCCAAATTTTGCTCTCTTAGCACCATTTTCAGGGTGTTTTCTGATATGTGTTCTCATGCCTATTAGATGTCTCCTGGAGCACTTTTGGCTCATTCCACAGAAATTGAAACTTTTTTTTGACTTCAGTCGTGCAAGTTGGTACATCCAAACAGAAATTGTATAGTTTTTAAATTGGTGCATGAATAAGCACATGATTTAATTCAAAAATGTCACAAACTTTACCAAAAAGTTACACCAAAATGTCACCAAACCAAACAAAGTATTTAATCCTAACGATAGAATTTCCTACCTACTTTTAAATATGTTACCCTCTTTATATATTCGGAGTTTGGCCCGATATCAAGGTAGATCGCAGAAATCTTCACTTGACGCATAGACAGCGTGTGCATTTTGTTTCGCACGCAAACAGTGTCTGCATTTCAAGTAGCGTGTATTTGCGACTTGCTCTGATTAAAGTACACCAATTTTCCGGCTAATCCGCTGCGAAGTGCTAAAATGGTTCTTTTCAGGTTGGTGTCAACCCATCATTTTTGGTAAGGATTTTACTCTGTAACTCACCACCTAAAAAATACTTGTTCTCGGAACCACGCGATTCCCGGCCGACGCGTTACCATTATGTTTCAGATATCATTCAGCTTCTAGAAATGTAATACTTTCATATGGATTTAATTTTTGGTTAGTGAGTTTAAGGGGGAACACTTTTCCAAAAATGATGGGTAGACACCAACCTTAATCAGATGACAAATATCTATATATTCGGTATATAAAACAAATATTGGGGCAATCTACATGGGAGTGCAAATCCAGATGAATGCGTATCTCTGTAAGCCGCTTCACCAGTAGACTGTGGTTACACGGGCATCAGATCGTACGTGTAAGCGGTTTGCACAGATGCGGATCTCAGATCTGGATCTAGGAGATGCGTATGCATCAGAATCTGCGCTATAGATTGTCTCAATGACTGATTTTTGTGTCGGGCATGGTTAAAATTATTTCCCTTCGGTGATCTCAAAACCATGAAAATGCCCTTAGCTTCGCTTCGGACATATTGACATATTCATGGTTTTAAGATCACAGAGGGGAAATGATTTTAACCATGTCCCTAAAAGCAGTTAATATTTGTATAATATTGTCATTATATACAGCTTTAAAACAACTTGATAAAAAAATGTATCCAAAGTTTTCATTGAGAAACGGCTTCATAAATTCAAAATGGCTGCCAAAATAGGATATCTTCTCAAATTGCATGCATTTAATTTGAACTCACCAACCGGAAAACCCTGCAAATAAAAATAAAAGATTCATATCAACTTCACCATGTTAAACGTAGAGGAATTCAATTAAAGAATAATAAAGACAAGCAGACACAAAGCAAGTAAGGTTCATTGTCAGTAGTGATCGGTTTAATCATTCATTTTGGTTTCATTTCTTGTTAAGTCTTTGCTCAATACACCATCTGGATAACATCAATTAGACATTAAAAACAACAGACCAAAATACTCTCATTTCATCACCAAAGTTCAATATCCACAAATATGAGTTCATATCACAAGTGACCATTGACTTTAAAAGATGGGTTTAACCTCACACACAATGCCATAGTTCTTCACCGAATACAAAACTCAATGACATATTGAACTTTGGTAATAATAACAAGTATAAAGATGCACAAATATAATCAATTTTAGATTTTTTCTGAAATCTCATTCCATTAAGATACCTTTAAATAACACTAGACTTAATCTAAATCATGTGAATGGTTTAAAGGAGATATATTTCGTTACTCTTGGTAAGTTGTGATTTTCTTAGTACAATAATGGGGTGGGACAACTTCAAATAGGTAGGAGTGACTTAATGGGATACTAATTGT
This sequence comes from Ophiothrix spiculata, assembly GCA_000969725.1. NCBI lineage: Eukaryota > Metazoa > Echinodermata > Ophiuroidea > Amphilepidida > Ophiotrichidae > Ophiothrix > Ophiothrix spiculata. The sequence continues at coordinate 56,634 of JXSR01S010671.1, forward strand.
GAATTTGAAGTGACTGTGTGTATAGTGGGCTATTCCAGGCATTACTCGCACAACCCCTAAGACTTCATGGATATCTTTAGCTGCTATAATTTTTTTAGGATTTCAAGGTCTAAAATGTCTCTGCCTTATTTGTAATTTGTCCTTGTCCCATTGGTAAAAGTTGGAAATTCAAACTTTCTAACTATTTCACTGAAAATATTTTGGAAATTCACTAAATTTCAGCTCAATTATTGGAATTCTTATGTCTTCTCTTCAAATGTGAAAGAAAATGGTCAAAACAGGATTCCTTCAACAAAACATTGGTAAAATATTGACCTCTTTAGATGGTGTACAAATAATGTCAGGAATAGCACAAAACATGAAAAGAATGCATTAAGTGTGGGTTGCATCAACAAGTGCATAAACATCAAAGACATTAATCATGTTGAATGAAATATTTGGAAAAAAATGACAGAATGATGGTTTCATTAACTAGATTAAATTTCTACATTGGAGTATAATATTTCTACACTGGAGCTTTCAATGAATGTGTGGTAATTATAATCATTTTCCTATGATGCAATTCCAAAGAATTTTAAAATTCCTTGATAGAGTATTCACATCTCAGCAATTACACTTTATATTTTCAGAGGATAACAAGTCAAAACAACAAATTTTTGAATAAACCAAAGTAATAATAAAAAAATTTATCTCGTTTAAGGCATCATATTATTTTAACATAAATGTGAATAAATAGTTTGATAACATCTATAATAGACTGAATTGTTTCAGTTTACAATACTGAATAATTACGTCCTTACAGGATACTGGGTATTGTTCATATACAGGGAAAGAGGCGTATACAGTAGTTTCATGACTTGCTTAAATCTTCAAGTAGTTGGTAACGATTATAACGTCGAAAGTGAAATCGATAATGATTTTGGCCTGAATCCATAGATTTAGAGCAGAGATACTGGACTCGCCACTATTTTAATTCTGGCAAGGGGATCAAATTGGCGTAGGCTCTATGTGTATTTTTGCTGATGATGCATTGCATCTTCTCATGATACACAAATATTGAAAACATGCACCTAAACCTTGCATGCAGGTTGGTGTATCATTAGCGTTAACTCTTCACGTAAGCTTTTATCTTGGCGCCTGGAGTGATTCTAGCATTCCCCCAATTTGAGCTCAAAAGCTCATGCGGTCGGGATCTCCGCTTTAAATCTATGACTGAAACAGATTGGTGGTTTTTTTTCACCTTCTAGTGGATGGACCTTGAACAAAAACCCGCATCTTTTCAGCAGTTATTACATAGAATTTTGTTGTGTGGTTGAGGGCAGCTAATTGATACATTTTGTAACTTATAAGGAATGTGGGTAGGGTAATGATGCCAGTTTTCGGACACTTAAGAATTTTCTGTGATATGTAGCTAAGTATATTGATTCATTTTTCCAATTATTCATGTTTATAAAGACCCTAAATTTTTCTTTTCGGACCATTGAATT